>MDKI01144070.1:0-26973 GCA_005239505.1 Nicotiana paniculata
AATGGAGTACGATAGATTGGTATCGTTGTTATGTAATAAAATGAGTGTGAGGAAACGTTCGGTAAAACTTAAAGTAACCGGAAGATATCCGTATTCCGTCACTCCGCAAGGGGTTGCTTGTTACGCTGAGTTTAACATCGACGATGATGAAACTTTGAGGGATTTTCTGAAGACTCCGAATGAATACTGGGAATTTCTTGTAATAAAAATGTTGGAAATGTACGTCAAGGTTGAAAACGTTTCCAATAATGAGGTTGCACATAGTAGGGATAACTCCTAGTCATCAGGTGGTTTTTCTGGAGCAGTTTTTGCCGGACAGGTTCCACATGAAAGAGTTTGCCTTGATTTAAACTTACCACCACCGGCGAATGAGCACCGGGGAAATAATTTCTCTCCTGCTTTACATAATCCACAAGACGAGTGGTAAATTTCATTTTTCCTTTGTGTTATGATGTATATTTTTGTATTGAATTTGTATTAAGGCTCATATATTCTACATGGGGTACCGGCCAGATATGAATTTTACAAGTCATCACCAATAGGAAAATGTCCATCATGGAATGTCAACACATTACATTTTGTAAGTAAAGTGATACAGCTATATGGAAAGCATTTATTAATTTCAGTAACTTATTATTTTGTTGTTTGTGTAGTGAAAACGAGCAAGTTGAACAACCTGTCCGCACTCAATTTCCCGAAGATGACATATTAAATCGGGATCTGGCAGATGCACAGAGTGAGGAAGATAACAATGATTATGACAACAATGCCGATGATTCTAGAGATGTCACACCCTTCCCTCGTGAGGATGGTGATGAGGAGGAAGAGAATGAAGGACCTGATTTGACGAGGGATTATGCTCCACCCCCCGTTAGACCAAGAGTGTACGAGTCCCAACTGCCGTTTCATTCAAGGAAGATTCCCTACCTTGATAACTTCCCAAGTATGCCGGATGTGGATGCTCTCATAGGGATATTGATGAAATTCAGACAACAATGTGGGATGATTGTAGACCAATGGTGCTGGCAAAGGGTATGCTTTTTCCTGATAAAGTGCACCTAAGCAGGGCATAAAAAATGCACAACGTAAAAGTGTCATGAGATGACGGTATGGGAGTCAACTCCGGAGGTATACAAGGTTGTTTGATGCATATGGTTTATGAGTTGTCATTGGATGTTGCATGCAACCAAGAAGAACACAAGTATGTGGAAAGTGGGTAAATACATTCCCACCCACAGATGTGAAATGGACACATTCAATGGGAATCACTACAACTTGGATATTTACTTGATTTCTTTTGTCCTTATTCCACACCTTGAAGCGTCCATAAGGTATAAAATCAAAGAGTGCATTACATCAGTCCACCAAGAATATGGCCATACCATTACCAAAATAAAAGCATTTCTCGGGCGCAAACGTGTGTTTGAAATTATTTATGGTAACTAGGATAAGTCATTTGCAGCTCTACCCAGGAACATGGCCGCACTGCAACATTTTAACCCCGGGATGATTTTTGAATGGAAGCTTGAGCGGAGTCTGGAAAAATAAGAATATATATTCAATTACATATTCTGGGCATTTAAACCAGCAATTGATGGTTTTCCGCATTGGCGGCTGTTAATATCCATAGACGACACTCATGTATATGGAAAGTATGATATCAAGCTGTTGATAGCCGTTGCAGTAAATTCCAATGGAAAAATATTTCCTCTAGCTTTTGCTATTTGTGTCAATGAAAGCCAAGAGACGTGGACCCTGTTTTTGAATCAATTGAAAGAGCACTTTGTCAAACAGCATTCCGGTATTTGTCTAATATCTAATCGGCATGGTGGTATCTTAAGTTCTGTAGAGAATTTGTATGTATGGCAAGAACCTTATGCCTACCACCATTACTGTGTGAGGCAATTGAAGGCCAATTTACAAAAGGCACATCCCAACAAGGATCTGCATCATTTGATGTGGATGTCAGCAACAAACCACCAAGAGCATAAATTCCGGAGGCACATGGAATCTATCAGGCAGGAATACGAGAGAGCCTATCATTGGTTGATGCGACATGAGCTTCAAAAGTGGACTTTGCATGCGGATGGTGGAAGAAGATAGGGAATTCTGACTACAAATGTGTCAGAGTCTTTCTACGGGTTATTGAAGTCGGCAAGATGATTTCCTGTCACTTCCATGGTGCAAACGTCGTTCAAGGGCTGCAGCTGCAACGTCATTGATGGAAATGGGTGTTGAATTTATGCCACTGCCGATGAAGAGTTTTGAGAAATACAGGTGGCGAGCACATTGACATTCATTTTTACAGTATGATCACGACAAAAATGTTTTTGAAGTTCGCACCGCTATCCATCAAAACCGGGGGAATAATGTACATACCATAAATGAATCTAGAAGGTTGTGCTATTGTGGAAAATGGTTCATCTACCACATGCCGTGCTCACATGCCATCAGGTGCTTTCAACATATTGGTTTATGACCAACCAACTACGTTGATAAACAATATAGTGTTGTAGCTTACTTAAACACCTATAGTGGGCAGTTGCAGCCAGTGGGTGCTGAGCATTATTGCCCGCCGGAACCTTTCAAAATAGTGTGTAACAAGGACTATTTGCGTCAAATACAGGTGCAGAAGAGAATGAATATACGGAACCAAATGGATGTTAGCGATACCATTTATGTGCGCAAATGCGGTATATGCTCGCAAACAAGACACGACCGTCGAAAATGTCCTTCGGCTGGTTTGGGTGGCGGTGATAATCAAGCTCGTGGCGGTGGTAATCAAGCTCGTGGTGTGTTCTTCTAATGTGCCCAACTATCAACGAGTTTATGTTATAATAAGTAGCTGTTTTGTTTATGTTGCAAGATGCATCAACTAAAATTATGTTTCCATTGTTGTTAAATCTTATTGATATTTAACATTTTCTAGTTGAGTAAATTAATGCATTTCTCCCTCCCGTTCATGTAATAAAAAATAGTATTGTATTAAAAAACGAAAAAATATGTGAATATATTTGATAAATATAGTTCAAAAATAGTTGAGTTAAAGGTAGATTTTTGATAAATATGTGAGTAAATATAGCGTGGTTAAATACTACGTTATGTAAATATATATAGTGCAGTTAAACACTACATTATGTGTGTTGTCTTACCGAACTGAAAAGCTGCCCGCCTGAGAAAAGCTGTTTTGTATCCGATAGAATCTTTAACACGCAAAGCATAGCGCGGTTAAATACTATGTTATGTGAATATATATAGCACGGTTAAATACTACTTTATGTGTGTTGCCTTGCCTATAAATAACAGGTGCATTCTAGTTATTTTATACACTTAAAAATAACCAATAGCAACACTTTCCATAAAAGTAAGGTTTTTTACGCTTTAACAAACGTCTGAACGCCTTTATGTACCAAGGTGCCAGTGCGGAAAAAAATGCATGATTAACGAATGTTGGGATGATGGTGAAGTTGGACAGCGCTACTGGATGTGTGTGAACAAGTTTTATAGGGTTCCCAACGAAACTTTTTGCAATTTTGAGGTATGGATTGATGATCCCTATAATCAGGAATGCTACAAATGATCTTTGCAGTTTCTTCATAATTTGACCTTTAAACATTGGGAATATGAAAGAGAATATAAACGAGAAATTGCGGAGTTGAAGGAGAAACTGAAAGAGACAGAATTGGAAAAAATAAGCTGGAAGATAAATTTAAGTGGTTGGAGTAGAGAGTAACGGGCGGCAGTGACTAAACAACGACATGTGTGTGTTGACTGCACTACTTTATGTTTATGTTTTCTGCGTGATGTGCTTTCATTAGTTGTATTGAATTTAAATTATGTTAAGTTGCTATATTTGTGTTTGTGTTGTAGTAATTAAAATAAAGAAGGAACGGGAAAATAAAAACATAATGCGCATATTATGTAAACATAAAAATTGTTGTTATTATTTACATAAAATAAAAAAAAAATCAATGTGTCCAACATCCTATGTGGTTCAACGCAGCCGCCGGCCTAAGGCGCATCCCCTCCCATCCTGCTACGCTATCAGGATCATCCTCATCACATCGCTTCTTTATCGGAAGATGCGCTGCATCATGATCATCAGTGGTGTTGGCAGGATCGGTAGAAAAGGTCGTCGGTCCAGTAGAAACCTACAGAAGAATAAGTTAGCTCAGTATATATTAAGTCACAACAATTTAGATTGTCTTATCATGGTCTCGTCGGGCTCCTGAATATAATCATCCGTCGCAGCCATGTCAGCATCGCATGAAGGGGTCTCCGTGACGGGCAGGGATGAAGCCTTAATAAGAAAATTAATAAAGTTATGGAAAATAAATGAGAAAAGTAAAAACAAATTTAAATTTAATACTAATAAAACCATACTTGTGCCTGTGATGATGAGCCATAAATCAGTCGGCGCCCACTATCCAAATCTTGGGTCGGCCGATCCTCAGTAGCGGTCGATGGGCCTGGGAAGTATGCATCCCAATCCTCTCCGGTAAGGTCCGTTCCCATGATCAATAATGGACCTGACGGGGTCACTTGTGAAGTCCCTGGAGTGAGCTGCATCCCAAGGCTGTATGACGGCATGCTGCTGGGATACTCGTCCGGCTCATGCAGGTCAGCCGGCAGATCAGCATTAACATCATCAACAGGGGCCTCAACGCCCCCTTGTTGGGGACCACCTCCTCGCCGCCCACCACGAACCCGTGCGACACCCCTGCCTCGTGGGGCACCCCCACCTCAAGGGGCAGCCCTGCCTCGTGCGGAACCCCCACCTTGAGGGGCACCCCTGCCTCGTCGGGCACTCCCACCTCATGCGACACCCTTGCCTCGCTGGTACTGCTCTGGTGCCACATAAGCAGGGTCGTGTCACAAGTTCTGGTCCTCTCGAGCTCGCTGCTATGTCCGGGAAGCCACCTCTGCAAGCTGCCGGCCGTAATCGTGCAAAGCGGCCGCTCCCTTACCGCCATGCTGCTGCAACTGCAGTCCCATCTGGTAGACTATATGTAGTCCAATAGCCTGCGCAACGTATAAAATATAAACTACATATATTGCACTAAGTTATAGTTATATAATTAATAAAACAGAAAACATACCAGGGCCTCGTGCCGCCCGACATATGGAACGTACCGACCGCCAGCTTGATGAATGGGATTCCCGAAAAAAAGTCGGGTAACGTGGCGGTACCAGGGCATATAGAGCTGAATAGTCTCCATCTGGATCTGTGAAGGGGGAGGCGGAATCAGGTTAGCTTGATGTTCCCAAGTATGGACCTGCGTCTCTAGCCATGCTACATATGCGTCGTCCACCCTGGAACGATCATCCCGCTGATAATGTGTTGCCTCCCCTGTAGGCCCCCTTGGTATATACTGCGGATGGCCAAACTGTCGAATTACTCGCTACGTGGCATGATAATCCACAATATCGAGGAACATCAGCGGGACGGAAGTGCTCGAATCAGTCGGTCGGCCGAGCAATAATTGGGCAGGCCACCTATCAAGTCGTCGTTATATTGTGTCCAGATGAACTATCAAATAAGAACAGAAAACGTGAGTATGCGCAACACATGTGAAGCTATACCAAGTAAGTTTAGGTATACATTTACTTGTGCGCCCTACAGCATATCCAATACATCCTGCAAAGGGGGAGATTATGCCGAGCATCGTAATCTCGTACATATCCACGCCGGAGAACCCACACATCCGGAGGTAATGGTGGTAGAGGTCGCTGCAACTTCAGGAACCGCTCCCAGGACTAAACCTAACATACAAAGTTGACGTAAAGTTTAAGATAAATTTTGACTAGATAGAATTGGAAGGAATGAACTGAGGTATTTGAATACGTTGTCACCTATAGAAGCGGCAGAAATCCACATACGTCATGCTAGGTGCCTATGCTCTCCCAGCACAGATTCCTGTACATGTAGGCGATAACAACAACACCACAGCTATAATGGGGTAATCGAGAAGCTGAAGATGATGAAGAAATCGCAAGCTGACTAGGTTCCCCGAAGTAATCGAGAATAAGACCCCACCTGTAGCCTGAAGCCAGTGAACTGCTACAGCATGTCCAAATACTGGCCACACGTCATCTCTCTCATGCCCTGAGGCAATGCAACAAGCAGTCCATCAACGAGCAGACCATATAAAACCTCCACGTCATGCAATGTGATGGTGGCCTCGCCAATGGGCAGGTGAAAATTTTGGTCTCCTGTTGCCACCGCTCTATCAGGGTCGTGATCAAAGACCAGTCGAGCTGCAGCCGCCCGATCTCAAAAATCCTGTACAAGCTCGTATCCCGCTGGCGCTTGACTACACGGGGATGGAGAACTCTGTCCTTCATAAAATCCCACAAGTCGTCCAGTCTCCTAGCGCGGAGAGTCTGGGCTAGTAGCTCTCCCTCCCATACGTAGGTGGACCTATGATCGCCCTGTAACACTAATAGCTTATCGGAGGCAGGTCCGGGATGCATAGGCGGCACGTCCATATCGTCTACTATAAATTAAACAATATTAATTGTATGTTTGATCTGTAAATTAAATAAATTTTTTTTATCATATTTAATTGGACAGAGTATATACCTATAGGTTCCAGGCTGGATATTTGAGGCTCAGAAGCACCAAGCTATCCTGAATTCTTATGTGTGTCAATTTTAATAATTTCATAATTATGTATGTTTGTTTTGTAAATTAAATAATTAATTTTTATAAATTGGACAGAGTTTGTGTTTGATTTATCAGTATAAGAGATACTTAAATACAAGGATTATACGCTAAAAGTCTCTACATTTTATTACGCTAAAGGGCACTATTCTTTAGGAAAATAAATAATTTAAATTAGATAAAACGACAAATACATTTTAATCACAAAACATTCACGAAAATACATATGAAACAGTAAAAGAAATTTATTAACATTTTTATTGACAAAAAATAATGATTTCTCAAATTTTACATATTTTTTTAGAACACTAATATCTTAGTCCAGATAAAAATAACATACTAGTTTAATCGCAAAAAAAAAAAAACACAAAACAACATGGAAACACATTCAAAACAACTAATATGCATTATTATACGAGTTTCGACATAAACTAAATTGGAATACCTCAATTTATGTTATTCGGAAAGTCGATGAATTGAAAATTTGAGCCCGAAACGAGGAAAACACAGCAATAGAAGACTTGTCTAGGATGTAGGACCTACAATCTTATCTTTTTGTATGCCGGACGGGGTCCACTATAATTTTTTTATAAGGAAATTAGGGGCGGGGGAGTGCCTGTTTTCTTAAATTATGGGGGAGGAGAGGGTCTAGTTCGAATGTAGGGAAGAAGGAGGGGGATCGTTATTTAAACAGGTATAGCACGGTATCCAACTACGCTATACATATATAGCGCGATTATATACAGCTCTATGCTTAACTATCTTATCAGCCTGTATAGCGCAGTTTACATTGGTGTTATATATATAGTGCTCTTTTAAAGAGCTCTATACTTTAACGGCCAAAACTTCGTTAAAGTATAGCACTCTTTAAAAGTGCGCTATATATAATGGTCACTCTTTTTTTTACACGCATTTATGTCACACTTGTCCAAAAGAACCACAAATGGGTTCTGGACTCCGCACCCACGACCTCCTCAACCTTAATGCGCCTACAATACCTAAAGTCTCGGTGACTCTCAGAGTGCCCCAATTGCCCTAACACGATGTTTCCATTCCCCTCTTCATTCAAAAGTTTATGAAAGTACGAATGCCATCTTTGCCTAATCTGGGTCTCTTCCATCAATACTCGACCGCCCTCGTCTTTAATGAACCTCACTTGATCCAGGTTGCTAGCCTTCTTCTCTCTTGCTTTCGCCAACCGAAATAACTTCTTGTCCCCACCTTTGTCCCCAAGTTCCTCATAAAGTCGACCAAAAGCAGCAGTCTTAGTCTCTGTGATCGCTAATTTTGCCTACTTCCTAGCCTCCTTATATCTTTCTCTGTTCGCTCCCCTATGATCCTCGTCGGTGCTCTCTACTAACTTAATGTAAGCCGTTTTCTTCCACTTTACCTTGGACCACGTCATTCCACCACCAGTCGCCTCGGTGCCCGCCAGAGTAACCTATCAAAACTCCCAACACCTCTCTTACTTCTTCCCTTATAAAGTTCGCCATCGCCGTCCATATAGTGCTAGCGTACCCATCACTCTTCCAGGCACCCATATTCGTCATCCGCCCCTCCAAATCCTGCGCATTATCCTTACACAAAGCTCCCCACCTGATCCTCGACTGACCCTGTACAAACCTCTTCTTCCTCTTCATCAAGATACCGACATCTATCACCAGGAGCCTATGTTGAGTTGCGAGGTTCTCACTCATGATCACCTTGAAATCCTCACACAACCCCCTATCACACCTCCTGAGGAGAAGATAGTCAATCTGAGTCTTAGCCACCATACTCCGGAAAGTAACCAAATGTTCCTCCCTCTTCGAAAACATAGAGTTCACGATTACCAACTCAAAATCTCTAGCGAAATCCAGCAGTGAGGTACCACCCCCGTTCCTATCACTAAAGTTGAAGCCACCGTGAACCTCACCATAGCCACCAGTAGACGACCCAATATGACTATTGAAATTCCCTTCTATGAATGGCTTCTCCGTAGGCGGAAAACCCTGCACCACCTCATCCAGCGCCTCACAGAAGAACCTCTTAACCTCCTCGTCCAAGCTTGTTTGTGGCGTGTAAGAGCTAATGACATTCAGAGTGCTCCCTCCAACTACTACCTTAATCGCCATCAATTTGTCATTCACCCTATGACCTCTACCACTGACTCTCAAAGCTCCTTATCTACCAAAATGCCCACGCCGTTCTTACCCTTCACAACTCTGGAGAACCACAATTTATACCCGTCTACATTTCACGCCTTCGATCCTACCCGTCAACGTCCCTATATTCCACGATCCAATTCTCAACCTACAGGATACCTTGTTCCCTTTACCCCATTTGGGCCCCCTCCCCCCCCGACCCTTGACCTAACCCTCTCCCCACCACCCGACCTCCCTGAGCTCCCTGAGCTCCCCGACCTCCCGAGGACATGACCTCAATCTGCTATTACAAACCACAGTCTCTATACCTACAAAGGTCTAAAAAATGAAAAGGAGAAAAAACACCACATAGGACAACAAAGGGAGCAAATAGTAACTAGAAGCCCACTATACTGACTAGACTAGTACGAAATACTACTACAACAAAGTAATTAACACAAGAGACATAGAAACAGGAGGCGAGAGGTACCAATTCCCGCGAATATAACCTGGAACTCTCGACTTGGTATACTCCTGATGCTACGGAACCCATCGTATAGCTGCTACTCTACTTCTTATGCACGTGCACCTCCCGAAAGTTATACCTGCAAAACACAAAAACACCCACGGAACCAAGAGAATAGGGGGAGAAAAAACCCATAAATAAAAACCAATATCTTCTTCAAATTACCCTTAAAGGCGAAAAATCCCTTTTATTTCTTTTGAGATCACTTTTAAAATAAGAGAAAAACACCCGAAAATGCAAACCAGTATATTTTGAAAAATTATCCTTAAAAGCAGAGAAAAATACCAAGAAAGAAAATCAATAATCATTGACACTCTAAAAAAGTTCAAACTTTGTATAAACAGAAAGAAACGGAGTTTTTTGAAACAGTTTGTCCAAACGTCAAATGCAATCGAATAGCTGATATGAATGGAGACAAATCTGTACAGGGCAATTGAGCGTTGGTTAACAAACGGAGAAGCGCATGTAGCTTACTAAAACTGATTGAAAAAAAAAACTGTAAATTATAACTTGATTAATCTAGAGCCCAGAAATAATCTCTGCTTCTTGATATTTTGTTTATTAATAGTAAATCTGATTTGTGTATGGAAATCATGAATCTTGATGAAAGTGGCAGAGAAAAATAGATTAAAGATGAAGATGACGATTAGAGTTTCTCTTATTATCTCCTTTATCAAAACCGGAAACACAGATAATCGACGGCGACGAACTTTTCCCTTTCTTGGATTTCAAAGCAACAAATCAGCAAGAACAACAAATTGGGAAATCACTGTGAATTTGGGGGAATTTAATTTTCACAGACGGAGTCCAAACAAAGATGCACGCCAGTATTTAGAGTGTCACTTTTACTCGCCGCCGGTAGACTGTCACCGGCGTAAACCAACCATTAAAATTAAGTATATTAGAAAATAGTGTAACTATCCCCTCTAAAATTAAGTATAATAGAAAATATTGTAACTATCTCCTTCAAGTATTAGAACTCAATTCAATGAAATATGAACGTCTTTAAGATAAATGCACCAAGGTGAATGCAACCCACAAAATCTCAAAATCTCCAAACAGGTTCTGAGTTGAAAATGAAATTATCAAAACGGCTATAGCCGAAAAAAGTACAGATGGATAGAGGAGAGAACGAATTAGACCTAAAAGTTGTAGGAAATTTGTAACAATTCTTGAATCTTTATTTTAGTCTGTAATATTGTTTCTGTTGTTTTTATTCAATGTTGATGATCGGAAAATTTCAGATAGGTGGTTGAGGTTAAAGATATAAGTCCGCAAAACAACAAATTACCTTCAGATTCAAGCCTAAGAACTTCTAAACTTCCAAATTTTGCAAACGACGCCGAAACCTACCAAACCACGTCCGAATGACCTCAAATTTTACACACACGTCACACATGACACTACAAACCTACTCCAACTTCTAGAATTCCATTCTGACCCCGATATAAAATTTTCCACAGCTGACCAAAATCACCAAATTTCCAAATTTCGCCAATTCAAGCCTAATTCTATACCACAGACCTCCAAATCACATTCTGGACACGCTCCTAAGTTCAAAATCACCTAACGGAGCTAACCGAACCATAAAAATCCAAATCCGAGACTGTTTACACCTAAGTCAACATCCAATTGACTTTTCAAACTTAAGCTTCCTAATAAGAGACTAAGTGTCTCATTCCACTTCGAAACCACTCCGGACCCAAACCAACCAACACGATACAATAAAATACAACTGAAGAACGCAAAAGAAGCAGAAATGAGGGAAACGGGGCTACAGCTCACGAAACGACCGGCCGGGTCGTTACATCCCCCCTTCTTAAACAAACGTTCATCCATGAACGAGTCTAGAAACATACCTGGAGTCTCAAATAGGTGTGGCACATCTCCCGCTCGTTCTGCCAGGTGTCCTCCTCCGCAGGCTGATCTCTCCACTGTACCTTTACTGAAGCTATGTCCTTTGACCTCAACTTTCGAACCTGCCGATTCAAAATAGCCACCGGCTCCACATCATAAGTCAAATCACCCTCCAACTGAACCGTGTTGAAGTCCAAAACATGAGAAGGATTGCCGACATACTTACGGAGCATGGAAACATGAAATACCGGATGCACACTCGACAAGCTCGGTGGCAAGGCAAGCTTGTAAGCCGCCTCCCCTATCCCCCGAAGCACCTCAAAAGACCCAATGAACCGGGGTCTCAACTTGCCCCTCTTCCCAAACCTCATAACACTCTTAATGGGTGACACCTTTAGCAAAACTTTATCCCCAACCATAAAAGACATATCATGGACCTTCCTGTCCGCATAGCTCTTCTGCCTAGACTGCACCATGTGAAGCCGCTCCTGAAGCAATTTTACCTTATCTAATGCATCCTGAACCATGTCTGTACCTAAGAGCCTAGCCTCACCCGGCTCAAACCATCCTACCGGAGATCTACACTTCCTCCCATATAAAGCCTTGTACGGAGACATCTGAATACTCGACTGATAACTGTTGTTATATGCAAACTCCACGAGCGGCAGGAACTGGTCCCATGAACCCCCAAAGTCAATGACACACACGCGCAACATGTCCTCTAATATCTGAATAGTGGGGTCGGACTACCCGTCCATCTAAGGGTGAAAAGCTATGCTCAACTCAACCTGAGTACCGAAATCTCACTGCACGGCCCTCCAAAACTGCGATGTGAATTGAGTACCTCAATCTGAAATGATGGAAACTGGGACACCATGCAAGCGAACAATCTCTCAAATATAAATCTCATCCAACCGCTCTGAAGTGTAAGTAGTACCGACAGGAATGAAGTGCGCGGACTTGGTCAGCCAATCCACAATCACCGAAATAACATTGAAATTCCTCGAAGTCTGTGGGAGCCCAACTACAAAGTCCATGGTGATGTGCCCCCACTTCCACTCCGGGATCTCTAATCTCTTAAGAAATCCACCCGGTCTTTGATGCTCATACATAACCTGCTGACAGTTGAGACACCGAGCCACAAACCCAACTATATCTCTCTTCATCCGTCTCCACCAATAATACTGTCTCAAATCCAGATACATCTTTGAGGCACCCGGATGGATGGAATATCGCGAGTTGTGGGCCTCCTCAAGAATCAACTCCCGAAGCCCATCTGCATTAGGCACACATATCCGGCCCTGCATCCTCAACACACCGTCATCACCAATGGTCACATCCCTAGTATAACCTCGCCAGACCCTATCCTGAAGAACGAGAAAGTGGGGGTCATCCTATTGACGCTCCCTAATACGGTCATAAAGAGAAGACCTAGAGACCACGCAAGCTAATACCCCACTCGGCTCTGAAATATCCCTTCCAACAAGCTAGCCCGCTAAGGCCTGAACATCCAATGCCAAGGGTATCTCTGCTACTGGAAGGTATTCTAAACTCCCCAAACTCTCTGCGTGGCGACTCAACGCATCGGCCACCACATTGGCCTTCCCCGGATGGTATAAAATAGTGATATTATAGTCCTTAAGAAGATCCAACCATCTTCGCTGATGCAAATTAAGATCCTTCTACTTAAACAGATGCTGCAGACTCCAGTGATCAATATAGATCTCACAATGAACCCCATACAAATAATGACGCTAAATCTTCAAGGCATGAACAATGGTTTCTAACTCAAGATCATGGACATAATAGTTCTTATCATGGGTCTTCAACTGGCGATAGGCATAGGCAATCACCCTACCCTAATGCATCAAAACACATCCAATGCCTATCCTCGAGGCATCATAATACACGGTATAACCTGAAGTTGATGGCAGAACTAACACTGGAAATGTGGTCAAGGAAGTCTTGAGCTTCTGAAAACTCACCTCACACTCATTCGACCACCTGAATGGTGCACCCTTTTGGGTCAATTTGGTCAAGGGCGATGCAATAGATGAAAATCCCTCCACAAAGTGACGGTAATAACCCGCCAAACCAATAAAGCTCCTAATCTCCGTGGCTAAGGATGGTCTGGGCCAACTCTGCACCGCCTCTATCTTCTTCAGATCCACTTGAATAACCTCACTAGAAACCACGCGTCCCAACAATGATACTGAACCGAGCCAAAACTCACACTTGGAGAACTTTGCATAAAGCTTCTCCTCCCTCAATCTCTGTAATACAATCCTCAAATGTTGAGTATGTTCCTCCTGGCTACGAGAGTAAACTAGGATGTCATCAATGAATACAATAACGAAAGAGTCCAAATAGGGCTGGAATACACTATTAATCAAATGTATGAACGTTGCTGGGACATTGCTTAGCCCAAAAGACATCACCAAGAACTCATAATGGACATAACGAGCCTCGAAAGCATTCTTAAGAATATCCGAATCTCGAATCTTCAGCTCGAATATCCCCAAATCAATCTTAGAGAACACCCTCGCTCCCTAAAGCTGGTCAAATAAATTATCAATACGAGGAAAAGGATACTTGTTCTTGATTGTGACCTTGTTCAACTGCCTGTAAGCAATGCATATCCCCATGGAACCATCCTGCTTCTTCACAAATAGAACCAGTTCACCCCAATGTGACACACTAGGCCGAATAAGCCCCTTATCAAGGAGTTCCTGAAGCTGTTCTTTCAATTCCTTCAACTCCACCGGTGCCATATGATATGGTGGAATAGAAATGGGCTGAGTGCCTGACACCAAATCAATACCAAAGTCAATATCCTTGTCAGGCGGCATGCCCGACAGGTCTGCAGGAAACTGTCACGACCCGAATTCCCACCGTCGGGACCGTGATGGCGCCTAATGCTGCACTTGCTAGACAAGCCAACACTAGAGATTCACAATATAAAAATCTTAAAATTTACGTAGAATTAATATGAACCAACACATGAAAAATAAATAAAGAAGCAAAACTTAACGATACAACTGCACATGTGACATTTATGTATCTATCTACCCACGATCTGGAGTCACAACTCGCGGACTACTATGATTTATCTACAAGTATTTGGGAAAGAGAAGTGTACAACTAATTATGAACTAAAGAAAAACAGTAATGAGCATATAGGAGGGGACTCCAAGAATTTGCAGACGTCGATATATCTACCTTCGATCTCCTACGTAGAAGTCAGATACAAATCTCAGAATCAGCTCGGACTGATACCTGGATCTACAGAGAAAGTGCAGAGTGTAGTATCAGTACAACCGACCCAATGTGCTGGTAAGTGTCGAGCCTAACCTCAGCAAAGTAGTGACGAGGCTAGGACATGACACCCACGTATAACCTGAAAAGAATTATCATACAAGTAGCAACAATAGAAATAAAGAGATAGAAACGGGCAATAATGGGAAGGGGACATGCAGAGGAGTTCACAATGTAAGAAATACGAAAAAGGGACAAGACAGAATCAATCAACATGCCTTAATGAAATAAACAAGTAAAAATAGTAAAGAAATTTACACGGCATAACCCTTCGTGGTTTTACTCTCAATCTCACCATATGAATAATAGAAAGGCAAGGCATCACCCTTCGTGCTTTTACTCTCTCAGACTATGACACGACATCACCCTTCGTGCATTATCACTCACAAAACATAGCACGACATCACCCTTCGTGCATTATCACTCACAAAACATGGCATGGCATCACCCTTCGTGCATTATCACTCACAAAACATGGCACGTCATCACCCTTCGGGCATTATCACTCACTCAAAAACATTGCGTGGAATAACCCGTCGTGCTTTACACTTTTCCTTACCAAAAGAAAGATCAATAACACGAAGAGACAAAAAATATCATAAATCGGTCTTACTTCAATGTTTAATGTCACAATATCAAGCTAAACCTTGAGTCAATACTCGACACTTACTAAATTTCAGTAAAACAGGATAAGAGATGCCCAACATAACAATTAGATATGCTAAGCATGAACAAGCTGAATAGAGACTACAACAGTTACCACAATAGAACTCATCTGCATGCTATGACTCAACATCAACACATAGGTGCTCGTCACCTACCCTATATATCATACTCAATAACCAAACATGTACCAAGTAGTCAATTAATACCTAATCCCTCAAGTTAGACACGACACTTACCTCGATCTGCAGGACTCTCACTACTCAAGTACTGCTTTTCCTCTAGAATTCACCTCCAATCCACTCGTATCTAGTCATAATTAGCTTAATACCATCAATTATCTCTAAAGAAATCAATTTAAATGCACAGTTTTAGAGTTCCCAAATTTCCCCCCAAAAGACAAAAATTGACCCCGGGTCCATTTGGTCAAAACTCGAGGTTCGAACAAAAATCCATTTACCCATTCACCTCCGAGCCCGAAGATGTAATTATTTTCGGAATCCGACCTCAAATCGAGGTCTAAATCCCCAAATTTGTAAAATTCCCAATTCCCCCAAAATCCCTAATTTCTACCCTTAACGAACAAGATTTAAGCCTAGAATTCAGTGAATGATAATGGAATTGAAGAAAACAAATTAAGAAGTGCAAACCTATGATTTGGTTTTGAAATCCCTCTTCAAAAATCACCCTAGGTCGAGTTCTAGTGAAAGAGGTATGAAATTTTGAACAATTCCCGTTTTAAAGTCTGTTTTAAGAAATTGGACAGGTCTTCTTCGCGTTCGCAGAAGACGTATCACAATCGCGATGCACAACGGCCTAATCCCTTCGTGTTCGCGAGTCAATCTACGTGTTCGCATAAGGTAGCTTCCCCCTGGCCTTCGCTTTCGCGACCCAACGGACGCGTTCGTGTAGAAGAGCATGAACCCTCCCCCAGGTCCCATATTCTTCGCGTTCACGATAGACATGTGGCGTTCGCGAAGGGTAACGTCCCCATTGCTCCACGTTCGCGACCTAGAGTACGTGTTGGCATAGAGGAAAACCACCTCTGCCCAATTTCCCCTTCGCGGTCGCGTGAGTGGCTTCGCTACCGCGAAGCGCAAGTCAACAGCACACCAACAACATTAATTACACAAGAATTTCTAAGTCTCCAACTACCCGTGGCATATCCAAAACTCACCCGAGCCCTCCGGGATCTAAACCAAACAGGCACACAAGTCTAAAAATATCATGCGGACTCTCACGTACGATCAATTCTACAAAATAACACCTAAAACTACGGATTTAGCGATCAATTCTTACCAAATTTCACAGACAAGGTACAAATATCAAAACAGACCTGTACCGGGCTCCATAACCAAAATACGGGCCCGACACCAACAAGATTGAACATTAAGAAAATTCTTTAAAATCATTAATTTTCATTAATTCAATTTTAGTCAAAATTTCATTTCTCGGGCTAGGGATCTCGGAATTCGATTTCGGGCATACGCCCAGATCCCATATTTTACTACGGGGACCCACCGGGACCGTCGAAACACGGGTCCGGGTCTATTTACTCAAAATATTGACTGAAGTCAACTAAAAACACTGTTAAATGCAAAAAATAATTATTTCTTCAATTTTCTACATAAAGGCTTTCCGAAATCCGGACTGCGCACACAAATTTAGGTGGGTAAAAATAAGATTTTTAGGGCTAACAAGTGCAGAATAGAGTCTTAATACACAAGATGAACCTTTGGATCATCACAATCTCCACCTCTAAAACAAACGTTTTTCCTCGAATGAACATAGAAAAGTACATGAACTGGCGAACAAGTGGGGATATCTACTCCGCATGTCCGACTCGGACTCCCAAGTAGCTTCCACCACATGCTGACCTCTCCACTGCACTCGATTTGAAGGATAACCCTTTGACCTCAACTGACGAACCAGCCGGTCTAGAATGGCTACTGACTCCTCCTCATAAGTCAGATCCTCGTCCAACTGGATAGAGCTGAAATCTAATACGTGGGACGGGTCACCATGATACTTCCGGAGCATGGACACATAGAATACTGGATGAATTGATGATAACCCTGGAGGCAATGCAAGCCTATAAGCCACCTCTCCCACTCTATCAAGAATATCAAAATGCCCAATATACCTAGAGCTCGACTTGCCCTTCTTTCCAAATCTCATGACACCCTTCATGGGCGATACCCGAATCAATACTCTCTCCCCGACCATGAATACCACATCACAAACTCTACGGTCGGCATAACTTTTTTTCCTGGACTAAGGTGTACGAAGTCGATCCTGTATAATATTGACCTTGTCCAAAGCCTCCTGTACTAAATATGTACCCAACAACCGAGCCTCCCTCGGCTCAAACCAACCAACCGGCGACCTGCACCGTCTATCATATAATGCCTCATAGGGAGCCATCTGAATGCTCGACCGGTAGCTGTTGTTGTAGGCAAACTCTGCTAGGGGAAAGAAATGATCCTACGATCCTCCGAAATCTATAACACAAGCGCGGAGCATATCCTCCAAGATCTGAATAGTACGCTCAGACTGCCCATCCGTCTGAGGATGGAATTCTATGCTCAACTCAACCCGCATACCCAACTCCCGATGTACTGCCCTCCAAAAGTGCGAGGTAAACTCCGTACCTCGATCAGAAATGATAGACACGGGCACATCGTGAAGATAGACGATCTCTCGAATATAAATCTCTGTCAACCGCTCCAAGGAATAGGTAACTGCTACATGAATGAAGTGTGCTGACTTAGTCAGCCTATCCACAATGACCCAAACGACGTCGAACTTCCTTTGAGTCTGTGGGAGTCCAACAACAAAGTCCATAGTGATATGCCCCCAATTCCACTCAGGAATCTCCATCTGCTGAAGCAAACCACCGGGTCTTTGATGCTCATACTTCACCTGCTGACAATTCAGGCACTGAGATACATAAGAAACTATATCCTTTTCATCCTCCTCCACCAGTAATGTTGCCACAGATCCTGGTACATCTTGGCAGCGCCCGAGTGAATAGAATACCAAGAACTGTAAGCCTCCTCAATGATCAACTTACGAAGACCATCAACGTTAGGCACATATACAAAACCCTACATCCTCAAAACGTCGTCATCTCCAACAGTAACCTGCTTGGCACCACTGTGCCGAGCTGTGTTCCTAAGGACCATCAAGTGAGGGTCATCATACTGCCGATCTCTGATACGCTCTAACTAAGAAGACCGAGCTATTGTACAAGCTAGAATACGACTGGGCTCTGAAATATCCAACCTCACAAACTGATTGGCCAAAGTATGAATATCTGAAGATAGCAGTCTCTCACCGGCTGGAATCAACGCAATGCTGCCCATACTTACTGCCTTCCTACTCAATGCGTCGGTCACCACATTGGCCTTTCCCGGATGATACAATATAGTGATATCATAGTCTTTGAATAGCTCCAACCACCTCCTTTGCCTCAGATTGAGATCCTTTTTCTTGAACAAATACTGAAGGGTGCGATGATCTATGAAAACCTCACATGACACGCCATAAAGATAATTCCTCCAAATCTTTAGCGCATGAACAATGGTTGCCAACTCTAAATCATGAATAGGGTCATTCTTATCATGAACCTTCAACTGCCGAGACGCATATGAAATCACCCTGCCCTCCTGCATCAATACCGCTCCGAGCCCAACATGAGAGGCATCACAATATACCGTGTAACATCCTGAATCTAATAGTAATACCAACACCGACATTGAAGTCAAAGCTGTCTTGAGCTTCTAAAAACTCGCCTCACACTCGTCCTACCATTTGAATTGGGCACCCTTCTGAGTCAACCTGGGTATTGGGGCTGCTATAGATGAAAACCCCTACACAAACCGACGGTAATAACTCGCCAAACCCAAGAAGCTTCTGATCTCCGTAGCTGAAGTGGGTTTACCAGTTCTTGAAAATCTCAATCTTCTTAGGATCTACCTGAATACCCTTTGTGTATACGACGTGACCCAAGAAATCAACAGAATCCAACCAAAACTTGCACTTCAAAAATTTAGCATACATTTGACTATCCTCAAAGTCTGGAGCACTATCCTGAGGTGTTGCCCATGCTCCTCCCAACTGCAGGAGTATATCAATATGTCATCAATAAACACGATCACAAAGGAATCCAGATAAGTCTTGAACACTCGGTTCATCAAGTCCATAAATGTTGTGGGGGTATTGGTCAACCCAAAGGACATAACCAGAAACTCATAGTGTCCATACCGCATCCGAAAAGCTGTCTTAGGGACATGAGATGCCCTAATTCTCAACTGATGGTAGCCAGATCTCACATCAATATTTGGAAACACCTTGGCACCCTGAAGCTGATCAAAAAAATCATCAATCCTCGGCAATGGATACTTTTTCTTGATAGTGACGTTGTTCAACTGCCGATAATATATACACATCCTCATAGATCCATTCTTCTTCTTAATGAATAAAACCGGCGCATCCCAGGGCGAGACACTAGGTCTAATAAATCCTTTATCAATTAAAATCCTGCAACTGTTCCTTTAATTCTTTCAACGCTGGTAAGGCCATCCGGTATGTAAGAATAGAAATGGGCTGAGTGCCCGGAGCCAAATCAATGCAAAAGTAAATATCCCTGTCGGGTGGAATCCCCCACAGGTCTGCAGGAAATACCTCCGGAAACTCATGAACAACATGCACAAAATCCATAGAGGGAACCTCAACACTAGAATCACGAACATAAGCCTAAATAGTCCAAACACCCCTTCTCGACCATACGTCGAGCCTTCATATAAGAAATAACCCTGCTGGTAGAATGGCCAGGAGTCCCTCTCCACTCTAATCGAGGCAACCCCGACAAGGTTAATGTCACTGTCTTGGCGTGACAGCCAATCCATGCCCAATATAACGTCAAAATCCACCATATCTAAGAGCAAAAGGTCCTGGTCTCAAGGATCTCAATAGTGACCACACACGATCTACGACAATATCATCCCCCAAGGGTGTGGAAACATATACAGAGGTGCTCAAAGAATCACAGGGCACAACCAAATACGAAGCAAAATAAGATCACAGAACTGAAGCATCTCTATTGAACCATGTCTCTAGGACGACCTCTGACTGGCGGGCCTCCACCTCTAGCGGCCTCACCTCCACCTCTAACAATTTGGACCCTACCTATGGCTATCTGACCACTACATCTGGCTGGCTGGGTAGGCGGGGCAGCAGCTGGTGCTAGAACCATGGCACGAGAACTCTGGTGTTGTGAACTACCCGACGCACGAGGGCAATATCTAGCAATGTGCTTCGGATCACAACAAGTATAACAAGACCTCATATGCTGAGACTGCTGGCCAGAAAACTGACCCTGTCGACCTGAATAGCCACGCTGAGAACTCTGAAAAGGAGGTGCACTGGTAGGAGCTGGTGGTGCATTGTAGGCTGGCTGATCAGAATAAGGCATATAAGAGCCATGATCACCTGGGGAACCGTGGGATGCCTGGAGTGCTGAATGAAATGGACTGGGATGATGTCCTCTACCATAAGTACCCTCGCCTCCAGATGAGGCACCGCTGAATCCACCGGAATGACGAGGTCTCCTGTCCGACCCGTGACCTCCTTGTCCGAGAACCATCTCAACTCGTCTTGCCACATTGGCTAAATCTTTGAACGAAATCCCGCTCCCTATATCCTTAACCATCTGCAATCTAATAGGCTAAGCAAGACCCTCAATAAACCTCCTCACCCTGTCTCTCATTGTGGGAAGCAAAAAAATAGCATGACGAGCCAAATCCACAAAACGAGTTTCATACTGAGTAATAGTCATGATGCCCTGCTGGAGACGCTTGAACTTAAGGCGACGCTCCTCTCTCAAGGTGATAGGCAGAAATTTCTCTAAGAAGAGATGTGAGAACTGGTCCCAAGTAAGAGTAGCAGACTCAGCTGGTCTGGTCAACAAATAATCCCTCCACCATTTCTTGGCGGAATCAGTCATCTGAAAAGAAGCTAAGTCGGCCCCACTGGTCTCCAATATACCCATACTCAGAAGAACCTCATGACAGCTATCAAGGTACTCCTAGGGGTCCTCTGAAGTGGCACCACTGAAATGAACTGGGAAAAGCTTGGTAAACCTATCTAATCTCCACAAGGCCTCGGAGGACATAACTGACCCATCAACGGGCTGTGCTGCAGCAACTTGCTGAACTACTCCAACTGGATGGGCTGCCGGAGTCTGAAACTAGGGAGCCATCTACTCCGAAGTGTGAGTAGCAGAAGTCTGGGATCCTCCTCCAGCCTGAGATACGGCTGGTGCTATGGAGAATGCGCCCTTCTGGGCCACACTCTCCATAAGGCCCACTAATAGGACCAAGGAATCCTGGAGCACCGGGGTAGCAATAAACCCCTCTGGGACCTGAGCTGGTCCGGCTAGAACAGTCTCAGCGGGAACCTCCTCGTCGAACTCTACCTGAGGCTACACAGTTGGAGCTGCTGCTCAAGCTCTGGGCTGAGCCCTGCCCTTGCCTCCGCCTCTGGGAACGGCCTTGACTTCTGCCCCTCGTAGGAGCTGCTACTGGAGGATCCGACTACTGATCAGCAGAAGAAGCGGTACGTGTTCTCGCCATCTAGTAGAGAATAAGAATAGAAGAGTTCAATCAGTATTGAGATAACAAGAATCGCACGACAGATTTGAATAAAAGTGAACTTGTTCCTAACTTTATAGCCTTTGGGAGATAAGTACAAACGTCTCAGTACCGATTCCCCAGACTCTACTAAGCTTCTCTGTGAATTGTGAGACCTAAGCAACCTAGTGCTTTGACACCAAATTCCCACCATCGGGACCGTGATGGCGCCTAACACTACACTTGTTAGGCAAGCCAACATTAGAGATTCACAATATAAGAATCTTAAAGTTTACGTAGAATTACTACGAACCAACACATGAAAAATAAATAAAGACGAGAAATTTCACAATAACATTGCGCATATAACATTTATATATCTATCTACCCACGATATGGGGTTACAACTCACGGACTACTATGATTTATCTACAAGTATTTGGATCAAAGAGAAGTGTACAACTGTTTATGAACTAAAGGAAAACAGTAATGAGCATATAGGAGGGGACTCCAGGAATCTGCGGACGTTGGCAGATCTACCTTCGGTCTCCTACGTAGAAGTTAGATACAAATATCGAAATTAGCTCGGACTGATACCTGGATCTGCACAGAAAGTGTAGAGTGCAGTATCAGTACAACCGACCCCATGTACCAGTAAGTGTCTAGCCTAACCTCAACGAATTAGTGACGAGGCTAGGACATGACACCTACGTATAACCTGAACAGAATAATCATACAAGTAGCAACAATAGAATTAAAGATATAAACATGCAATAATGGGAAGGGAACATGCTGAGGGGTTCATAATGTAAGGAATAAGAAACAGGGACAAGACAGAATCAATCAACATGCCTTAATTAAATAAACAAGTAAAAACAGTAAAGAAAATTTGCACGGCATCACCCTTTGTGCTTTTACTCTCAATCTCACCATATGAATAATAGAACGGCACGACATCATCCTTCGTGCTTTTACTCTCTCAGAATATGACACGATATCACCTTTCGGGCATTATCACTCACAAAACATAGAACGACATCACCCTTTGTGCATTATCACTCACAAAATATGGCACGACATCACCCTTCGTGCATTATCACTCACAAAACATGGCACGTCATAAAACTTCTTGCATTATCACTCACTCACAAACATTACACGGCATCATCCTTCGTGCTTTACACTCTTCCTTACCAAAAAAAAGATCAAGAACACGAAGAGACAAAAAATATCATAAATCGGTCATACTTCAATGTTTAATGTCACAACATCAAGATCAACCTTGAGTCAATACTCGACACTTACTAAATTTCAGTAAACCAGGATAAGAGATGCCCAACATAACAATTAGATAAGCTACGCATGAACAAGTTGAATAGAGACTACAACAGTTACGACAATAAGACTCATCTGCATGTTATGACTCGATATCAACACATAGGTGCTCGTCACATCACCTATATATCGTACTCATTAACCAAACATGTAGAAAGTAGTCAATTAATACCTAATCCCTCAATACAAAGTTAGACATGACACTTACATCGATTCGCATGCGTCTCACAACTCAAATGCTGCTTTTTCTCTAGAATTCACCTCCAAACCACTCGTATCTATTCATAATTATATTAATACCATCAATTATCGCTAAAGAAATCAATTTCAATGCACAATTATACAGTTCCAAAATTTCCCCCCAAAAAGTCAAAAACAAACCCTGAGCTTGCTTGGTCAAAACTCGAGGTTCGGACCAAAACTCGTTATCCATTCACCCCGAGCCCGAATATGTAATTAGTTCCGGAATCCGATCTCAAATCGAGGTCTAAATCCCCAAATTTATAAAATTCCCAATTCCCCCAAAACCCCTAATTTCTACCCTTAAAGAACAAGATTTAAGCCTAACAATTCAAGGAATGATAATGAAAATTGAAGAAAACAAGTTAATAAGTGCAAACCTATTATTTGGTGTTGAAATCTCTCTTCAAAAATGGCCCTAGGTCGAGTTCTAGTGAAAGAGGTATGAAATTTTGAACAACTCTCGTTTTGAAGTCTATTTTAAAACACTGGATCTGTCGCGTTTGAACAATCTCCTTAGGAAGACCTGTCGTGATCGCGATGCATAGCGGCCTAAGGCCTTCGCGTTCATGAGTCAATCTACCATTCTCGTAAGTAAGCTTCCCCCTGGCCTTCGCTTTCGCGACCCAATGGACGTGTTCGCGTAGAAGAGCATGACCCCTCCCCCAGGTCCCATATTCTTCGCGTTCACGATAGACATGTCGCATTCACGAAGGGTAACAACCCTGTTGCTCCACTTTTCTGACCTAGTTTACACGTTCGCGTAGATTAAAACCACCCTAGACTCAATTCCCCTTTGCGATCACGTACTTGCTTCGCGATCGCGAAGCGCAAGTCGACAATACACCAGCAACATCAATTACACCAGAATTTCTATGTCTCCAACTACCCGTGGCCTATCCAAAACTCACCGAGTCCTCAGGGCTCCAAACCAAACATGCACACAAGTATAAAAACATCATACGAACTCGCTCGTGCGATCAAATCGTCAAAATAGCACCTAAAACTACAGATCTAGCACCAAAACGAATGAAATTCTTAAGAACACCTTAAAATTACTATTTTCTCAACCAAAGGTCCGAATCACATCAACTCAGATCCGATTCTTACCAAATTTCACAGACAAGATACAAATATTATAATGGACATGTACCGAGCTCCAGAACCAAAATACGGGCCCGATACTAACAAGATTGAACATTAAGCAAATTCTTTAAAATCATTAATTTCTGTAATTCAATTTTAGTAAAAAATTCATTTCTCAAGTTAGGGATCTCAGAATTAGATTATGAACATATGCCCAGATCCCATATTTTACTGCGGACCCACCGGGGCCCTCGAAACACGGGTCCGGGTTTTTTTACTCAAAACGTTGACCGAAGTCAACTAAAAATACTTTTAAATGCCAAAAAATTATTTCTTCAATTTTCCACATAAAGGCTTTCCTGAATGACGCCCGATTTGCACACGCAAATCGAGGTGGGTAAAAATAAGACTTTTAGGGCTAACGAGCGTAGAATAGAGTCCTAATACACAAGATGACCCTTTAGGTCATCATAGAAACACATCCAAAAAATCACGTACTACTAGAACATAATCAATGGTAGGAGTCTCTGCACTTACATCTCTCACAAAATCCAAATAGGATATGCAACCCTTCTCAACCATACACTGAGCCTTTAAGTATGAAATCACCCTATTTGGTACATAATCTACAGAACCGCTCAACTCAACCCTAGAAAATCCCGGCATCGCCAATGTCACTGTCTTAGCATGACAATCTAGAACAACATTGCATGGAGATAACCAATCCATACCCAATATCATATCAAAGTCGACCATACTGAGCAACAAAAGGTCCACTCGGGTATCCATACCCCTAATAGTCACCATGCATGACGATATACGCGGTGCATAATAATAGCGTCGCCCATAGGAGTCGATACATGAACAGATGAAACTAATGACTCATGGGGCATATCCAGAAAATGAGTAAAGTATGAGGAAATATATGAATACGTGGAACCAGGTTCAAATAATATGGAGGCATCTACGTGACAGACTGAAGCAATACCTGTAATCACAGCATCTGAAGCAATATCACCTTGTCAGGCTGGGAGTGCATAGAAACGGGCCTGACCACCACCTGACCAACCTCCCCTTATAGGGAGACTCCTAGTTGACTGACCTCTACCCCTAGCTGACTGGACGAGTGGTAAAGTAATTGGTGCTGAAGTCGATGGCTGACTTCTCTACTGAGGCGGATCCCAATGACGACGAGGACACTACCTCCACATATGTCCAAACTCCCCACACTCAAAATAACCCCTGGTGTTGGTGACAAGGACTGAAGGGAACCCCTAACACGGGATGACTGGTAGAAGAACCTGACATGGAGGAGCCTTGAACTGATGGAGTATG
The DNA here is from genome assembly GCA_005239505.1 of Nicotiana paniculata. Taxonomy (NCBI): domain Eukaryota; kingdom Viridiplantae; phylum Streptophyta; class Magnoliopsida; order Solanales; family Solanaceae; genus Nicotiana; species Nicotiana paniculata. The sequence continues at coordinate 25,777 of MDKI01144070.1, forward strand.
GGACGAACTCTGGGCTGGGAGGGCATTAAATGATGAGTGGCCCTGATTAGGACTGTGAGAACCATGGCCCGATGATGTACCACAGAGAAATGTGTGAGCTGACTGAGCATGCCTGAATGGACGACCCCTATCGTGCTGAAACTGACCCCTATGAGGAGCACCACTGAATCCACCCTGACCACGAGGTCTATTGGCCTCCCTCTCAACCCTCTCCTGACCTCGCACCATCTCAATCTGTCAATCAATGTTGACAACCTCATCAAAAGTAGCACTAGACACTCTCTCTCTAGTCATAAGCAATCGAAGCTGAAAACCGAGGCCATCTATAAACCTTCTAATCCTCTCTCGGTCTGTGGGAACCAACCATATCCCATGAAGGGAAAACTCGGAGAATCGCATATCATACTGCATCACAGACATATTACCCTGTTGAAGCTGCTCAAACTGTCTGCGCAGCTCCTCTCTGCAGGACTGAGGTACAAACTTCTCTAGAAAGAGAACAGATAACTGCTGCCAAGTAATGGGTGCTGCGCCAACCGGCCTACTCCTCTTGTAAGCCTTCCACCAACTAATTGCAGCCCTAAAGAACTGGAAAGTAGTGAATGAGACCCCACTGGTCTCCAGAATACTTGCTGTCCGGAGCATCCTCTGACACTTATCTAAGAAACCTCGTGCATCCTCACCCTCTGCACCACTGAAATATGGACACTGGAGTCTCCCAAACCTCTCCAATCTATGATGCTCATCCTCGGGCATAACAGGAACTACATAGTCCTGAGCACCTACAACCAGCTGAGCTGGTGGTGCCCCCGGTGTCTGATGTCCTTGAACAACCTGCTCCAGTGTGCGGGCGGCGAGAGTCTGAGTGCCTCCCCCGACTTGAGAAGTAGCTACGATCATAGAAATAGAGACCGACCGAGCAAGGCCAGTACATACTGATAAGATCTGAGCTAGGGCCTCCTGAAGGCTAGGAATCACAATAGGCATAGGTGGTGCCTGAGCTGGTCCCACTGGGGCATCAGCGACTGGGACCTGGTCTGGAGCAACTTGAGGGTCTATAGGTACTTCCCCAACTATTGTGCAGGCTGCACCTCTAACCCTACCACAGCCTCACCCTCTCACGGGCCTGGCTGATGGTTGTTGGTCGAAATCCCAATGCACACGCAAGTGTACGTGGTCGACAAGTAATATAGGATT
>ML319906.1:0-20908 GCA_005239505.1 Nicotiana paniculata
TGTGAGGGAGTGGGGTTTTTGGGTGGAGTGGGGGGAAGAGATGTGAGGGAGTGGGGTGTTTGGCTGGTCTTTTTATTTTTTCCCATTTTTTATTTATTTTATTTTATTATTATTTTTTATTTAAATTTAATTTTCTTAACTCCTTTTTTTTATTGAATAAAAGAAGATAAAATACACATGTGTATATATATATATATATATATATATATATACATATATATGTATATATATATTTTCTTCTATTTAAACATAGAAAAAATCTTATATTCTAAGAATGTGAATATTTTTGTTATTTTTAATTTTCTTAAATAGAATCTATTAAGAGTAAGATAAAAATTTAACATATTAAATTAGATATAACCTTAATATTTATAGCAAAAAATAGTATAGAATTTGGGTGTGATCAAAAAATAGTTGTTCACAATTATTGACTGCATGGCTAATACTGAGTGATGATTGATACTGAGTAATTGAGAGAATGACTGAGGGGCAACTGTTACAAGAAATGATTTTGGCCCGAGGGGCATATTTATGATGATTTCACTAAGTTTTTGAACTATGATTTACTTCGTTTTCAAACTGGTTTATACTGAAAATTTTACTGAGATATACTGATATTACACTTGTTTTCAAAGGATTTCTGGAAACTGATTTCGAACTTATTATTTGATGAGTACTACATGGTGACTTGGTGTTTTATTGGTTTTGTGAAATTGTGTATCTGTACTGTGTGTTTTATAATTCTCAGACTGTGATTTATTTTTATTACTATTGAGTTGGGTACTCATAAAGACTCCCTGTGCCTCTGTGCACAGATTCGGGTGACGATCCGGAGCAGTAGCTGTCCTTACTCGTAGCATCAGTTCACGGGATTTCGAGGTCGCTGCCCAACGTCCACAACTTCACCATTTCCCTTCTGTATTATGTTTTAGAACTTGATTCAGAGACATATATTATAGTATTAGCGGAGTTAGATTTATTTTATTCTTAGATGCTCATGACTATTGACTCCAGTCTTGGGAGGTTTTGTTTAGAGTTGTTAGACTATTATTGGGACGCTAAGACTTAATTACATTATTCTATGCTATGGTTGTTGCTTATTATTAAATTGTGAACTTTTATAATTGAATAAATTCGTAGTAAGGTGATGGTCGGCTAGCCTAGTTTCACGATAGGTGTCATCACGGCCTGTTAGGATTTGGGGTCGTGACCAGTTGGTATTATAGCTCTAGGTTACATAGGACTCAACGGTCATGAGCAGGTTCAGTAGAGTCTTGCGGATCGGTACGGAGACGTCTGTACTTATCTTTGAGAGGCTGCAGAACTCTTAGGAAACATCTATATCTTTTTGAACGCTTTCGTGCTAATCTATTGATTCTTGAAATCTAAAATTATGTTGTTTCATTCTCTCACAGATGGTGAGGACACGCAATACCGATCAGGGTGACCAGGCACCAGCCAGACCCACAAGGGGTCGGGGCTGTGGTAGAGCTGGGGGACCTGCCCGTGCTGCAACCGGGACAGTGCCACAGGATCCCCCTATCGTTCAGGATCAGGTTCCCGCCGACGTTGCTTCAGCGGGACAGGCTCAGGCACCTGCTGTGCCTATTGTCATTCCGAGTCTTCAGGAGACCCTGGCTCAGATATTGACGGTGTGTTCCAGTTTAGCTCAGGCAGTGGCTATGACCACTACTGCCAATGCAGCTCACCCGGGGGAGACAATTAGACTCCAGCTTCACGGGCACCTGAGCCAGTTGTACGAGGTATTCAAGCACCGAGAGCAGCCCCAGATCAGCCTGTTGCTCCGATTCAGGGTTATGTGGTCCCTGCTATGCCTGAGGATGAGCAGCACAGGTTGTAGAGGTTTAGCAGACTTCAGCCTCCGACCTTCAGCCGTACAGAGGGCGAGCATGCCCAAGGTTTTCTTGATAAATGTCAGAAGATGCTTCGTATTGCGGGTATTCTGGAGATCGGCGGGGTTTCATTTGCTACTTATCAGTTTGCTGGTGCTGATTTTACTTGGTGGGAGTCATTCGAGAGGCGTAGGCCGGTTGGTTCAGCACCTATCACCTGGCAGCAGTTCTCCATGATCTTTTTGGAGAAATATGTTCCTCAGTCCCACAGAGAGGAGCAGCGCATGCGGTTTGAGCAGCTGCGCCAGGGAGAGTTGTCAGTTTCTCAGTACAAGATGAGGTTTTCTGAGTTGTCCAGACATGCTTCGGAGTTAGTCCCCACTGACAGGGAGCGTATCAGGAGATTTGTGGATGGTCTCACGTATCAGCTTCGGATTTTGATGACCAGAGAGAGGGTGTCTGGATCCACATTTGAGCAGGTTATTGATATAGCTTGGGACATTGAGTCGGTTCGCAGGCAGGAGCGTGAGGAGAGGGAGGCTTAGAGGCCTCGGGGATCAGGTAATTTCAGTGGTGGTCCTCCCAGAGGGAAATTTCAGCCTAGTAGAGGTCGTCCATTTAGACCTCCACAGCCAGCTCGCCTAGCTTACAGTGGTGTATCATCGGGGAAGGGTCCTCGCAATTCTCATCAGGGACGTTCATATTTTAGTGCCCTTCCAGCTCAGAGCTCCGCCCGAGCATCATCTTATCAGGGTTCGTCTGGTGGTTATCAGGGTGGCAGAGGTTCTCGTCGTTTTATTTCCAACTGCAGGTGGTTGTTATGAGTGAGGAGAGTTTGGACATGGGTGGAGGCAGTGTCCCCGTCGTTCTAGTAGTTCATCCCAGCAGAGGGTTCAGCCCTCAGCTTCAGCCCCAGTCACTTCACCACCTACCCAGGCAACTAGGGGTGGTAGTCAGGAAACTAGAGGCCGTCCTAGAGGGAGAGGTCAAGCAGGTGGAGGCCAGCCATGTATTTATGCACTTCCGGCTAGGCCTGATGCGATGGCATCCGATGCTGTGATTACCTGTACTATTTCAGTTTGTCACACTGATGCTTTGGCTTTATTTGACCCTGGTTCCACGTACTCTTATGTCTCATCCTATTTTGCTCATTTCCTGAATATGACCCGTGAGTCTTTAGTTAAATCTGTTCATGTTTTGACTCCGGTGGGTGATACTATTATTGTGGACCGTGTGTATCGATTGTGTCTTATATTTATCGGGGGTCTGAAGACCCGAGTGGACTTGATGTTACTCAGTATGGTCGATTTCGATGTAATTCTAGGCATGGATTGGTTATCCTCATGTCATGCTATTCTTGATTTTCACGCTAAGACTGTGACCTTAGCTATGCCGGAGTTCCTAGAGTTGAGTGGAAAGGGTCTATAGAGCACGTGCCTAGCATAGTGATTTCTTATTTAAAGGCTTAGCGTATGGTTGAGAAAGGGTGTGAGTCGTATCTTACTTTTGTGAGGGATGTTAGTAGTGGGACTCCAAATGTTGACTCTGTTCCTGTAGTCCGTGATTTTCCGGATGTATTTCCTGCATACCTGCCAGGCATGCCACCTGACGGGGATATTGATTTTGGTATTGACTTGGTGCCCGACACTCCGCCTATTTATATTCCACCTTACTGTATGGAACCAGCAGAGTTGAAAGAATTGAAGGAGCATATTCAAGAACTCTTAGATAAGGAGTTCATTCGACCTAGTGTGTCGCCTTGGGGTGCGCCAGTGTTGTTTGTGAAAAAGAAGGATAGCTCCATGCGTATGTGCATTGATTATAGACAGCTGAATAAGGTTACGGTGAAGAACCGGTATCCTTTACCTTGTATTGATGACTTATTTGATCATCTTCAGGGAGCTAAGGTGTTCTCCAAGATTGACTTAAGGTCTAGGTATTATCAGCTGAAGATTCAGGATTCTGACATTCCGAAGACTGCTTTCAGGACTAGATACGATTATTATGAGTTTTTGGTTATATCATTTGGGCTGACCAATGCCCCAGCCGTGTTCATTCAATTGATGAACATCGTGTTTCAGCCTTACCTTGATTCGTTTGTCATTGTGTTCATTGATGACATCCTGGTTTATTCTCGTAGCCAGGAAGAGCATGCTCAACACTTGAGGGTAGTGTTACAGAGATTGAGGGAGGAGAAACTTTATGCAAAGTTCTCCAAGTGTGAGTTTTGGCTGGGTTCAGTGGCTTTCTTGGGGACGTGGTGTCTAGTGAGGGTATTCAGGTTGATCTGAAGAAGATTGAGGCGGTGCAGAGTTGGCCCAGATCGTCCTCAGCTACAGAGATTCAGAGTTTCCTTGGTTTAGCGGGATATTACCGTCGTTTTGTGGAGGGATTCTCTTCTATTGCTTCACCATTGACTAGATTGACCCAGAAGGGTGCTCTATTCAAATGGTCTGACGAGTGTGAGGAGAGCTTTCAGAAGCTCAAGTCAGCATTGACCACAACTCCGATTTTGGTGTTGCCTACTGGTTCGGGTTCTTACACAGTCTATTTTGATGTTTCTAGAGTTGGTTTGGGAGCGGTGTTGATGCAGGACAGTAGGGTGATTGCCTACGCGTCGAGATAGTTGAAGGTGCACGAGAATAATTACCTAGTGCATGATCTTGAGTTGGCTGCCATTGTTCATGCCTTAAAGATTTGGCGGCATTACTTGTATGGGGTACAATGTGATATTTTCACTGTTCATTGTAGCTTGCAGTATCTGCTAAGGCAGAAGGACTTGAATTTGCGTCAGAGGAGATGGTTAGAGCTTCTCAAGGATTATGATCTTACTATTTTGTATCACCCGGGGAAGGCCAATGTGGTGGCCGATGCCTTGAGTCCCAGAGCCGAGAGTTTGGGGAGTCTAGCTTACCTTTCAGCAGCAGAGCGATCGTTAGCACTTGATGTTCAGGCTTTAGCGGGTCAATTGGTGAGATTAGGTTTTGTCAGACCCTCCACGGGTGGTAGCAATCATGGCTTCCCGGTCTTCTTTATTTGATCAGATTAAGGCACGACAGTATTATGATCGCCACTTCTTAGTTCTTCAGGATAGAGTTCGTCGGGGTGATGCCCGGGATGTGACTATTGGTGATGACAGAGTTATGAGGATGCAGGGCCGTATTTGCGTGCCCAATGTGGATGGTATTCGAGAGTTGATATTTGCAGAGGTTCACAGTTTGCGGTATTCTATCCATTCGGGTGCCGTGAAGATGTACCAGGATCTGAGACAGCAGTATTGGTAGAGGCGGATGAAGAGAGATATTGTTGCGTATGTAGCATGGTGTCTAAACTGCCAGCAGTTCAAGTATGAGCACCAGAGACCAGGTGGTTTACTTCAGAGGTTAGATATTCGGGAGTGGAAGTGGGAGCGGACTACTATGGACATTGTAGTTGGGCTTCCACGGACTTCGAAGGGTTTTGATGCGATTTGGGTCATTGTGGATAGATTGACCAAGTCCGCGTATTTCATTCCTGTCAGTACTTCTTATACTTTAGAGCGGTTAGCGGGTATTTACATTAAGGATATTGTCCGGTTGCATGGAGTTTCGGTTTCTATTAGTTCTGATAGAGGAACTCAGTTCACATCTCAGTTTTGGAGGGTCGTGCAGAGAGGCATGAGTACTGATATAGATTTGAGCACTGCATTTCACCCGCAGACCGACGGGCAGTCAGAGCGGACTATTCAGATTTTGGAGGACATGCTACGGGCTTGTGTGATTGATTTTGGTGGTTCATGGGATCAGTTTCTGCCACTGGCGGAGTTTGCATATAATAACATCTACCAGTCCAGTATTCAGATAGCCCCGTATGAGGCTTTATATGGTAGGAGGTGTAGATCTCCGGTTGGTTGGTTCGAGCCTGGTGAGGCTAAGTTATTGGGCACAGATTTGATTCAGGATGCGTTGGAGAAGGTGAAGTTGATTCAGGAATGACTTCGCACGGCGCAGTCTAGGCAGAAGATTTATGCGGACCGGAAGGTTCGGGATGTGTCTTTTATGGAAGGCGATAAGGTACTGCTGAAGGTATCACCCATGAAGGGTGTTATGAGGTTCGGAAAGAGAGGAAAGCTAAGTCCACGGTTTATTGGTCCTTTTGAGGTGCTTCAGAAGGTTGGAGAGGTGGCTTATAGACTTGCCTTGCCACCCAGTCTATCGAGTGTTCATCCAGTATTTCATGTGTCGATGCTCAGAAAATATGTTGGTGACCCGTCTCATGTGTTAGACTTCAGCACAGTTCAGCTCGAGGGTAATATGTCATATGAGGTTGAGCCAGTAGCTATTTTAGCTCGCGAGGTCAGAAAGTTGAGGTCTAAGGATATAGCATCAGTGAAGGTGCAGTGGAGAGGTCAGCCAGTGGAGGAGGCTACTTGGGAGACCGAGCGGGAGATGTAAAGAAAATATCCCCACTTGTTTGAGACTCCAGGTATGTTTCTAGACCCGTTCGAGGACGAACGTTTGTTTAAGTGGGGGAGAATGTAACGACCCGATCAGTCGTTACGTAGAACCTGCATTATAATTGTTGTTATTGACTTGTCATAGGTTGGTTATTCTGTTATTGATGTGTTAGATTTGATAGGCTTGAAATCGAATGGTTGTAGTGAGAGTTCAGTCATTTAGCCTTTAAAAATGGCCTTAAAATGGGAAAAGTCAACTGAGAGTTGACTTATTGGTAAATGACCTCGAAATGCGGATTTTATGGCTCGGAGCTTCACTAGGTGATTTGGGACTTAGGAGTGTGTTCAGAATAATTTTGTGATGCCCGGTGTAGAATTAGGCTAGAATTGGCGAAAGTTAGTTTTTGGTGATTTCCAGTCGGGAGTGGAAAATAGGATATTGGGGTCGGAATGGAATTCCGACAGTTGGAACCGATTCGTAATGTCATTTTGGATGTGTTTGCAAAATTTCAGGTCAATCGGAGTTGTTTTGGATAGTTTCGGCATCGTTGGTTGATTTTAGAAAATTGAAAGTTCTTAGGCTTGAATCCGATGTGATTTTGGTGTTTTGAAGTTATATTTAGTGTTTTGAGAGTGCAAATAAGTTTGAATGATCAAATGTAACGTGTTAGAATATTTGGTTAGGGTCCCAAGGGGCTCGGGATTGATTTCGGATGGTTAACGGGAAATTCGGAGTTGAATAAGTTCAACAAGCAGCTCTTGGTTTTCTGGTTATTGATGTAGTTGCACTTGCGAAAGAAGGATCGCAGGTGCGGGCCCGCAGGAGCGGACAAGGTTCCGCAGGTGCGGGGAAGGTTGCAGGTGCAGTTAGGGGCCCGCAGGTGCAGTTCCGCAGGTGCGGGAGCTTGGCCGCTGGTGCAGAAACCCCTGAACAGTATTAAATTAAACCCTCCGCGACCATAACCTATTTTAACACCATTTTTGAATGGGAAGAAGCTTTTGAGGCAATTTTGAAGAGGGAAAATCAGTGTTCATCATAGAGGTAAGTATTTTGGACCTTAAAACTTGATTATAGGTGGTTAAGGACATAATCTCAGTGTTTAATTGATGAAAATCAGTGGAAAAAGGTGGGTTTAGGGCTTGAGATTATGAGACCTTTAGGGGTCGATTTGAGGGGTCAAACGAACTCCGATTTTAATGTTATTTATATGTACGAACTCATGAGATGATGAAAAACAGTTTTGTATAAAAATTTCTAAGTTTAGGGACGCGGGACCAGGGTTCGGGCTTTGACCAAATTCGGGTTTTTGAGCTAAATTTGATATTTTTCGATTGGAATTTATTCCTTAAGCATAAATTGATGATAAAAATCTTAACTTGATAGATTTTGAGCCTTCGGAAGTTGATTCGAGAGGCAAGCGTGTTGCGGAATAGTTTCGGAGCTAGTTTTAAGGTAAGTAATGTCTTTAAATCCTGTCCTGAGGGTATGAAACCCCGGACTATGCACCCTTTCACGGGTTTTGAAATGAGAAGGTTGGAACTTTGGAAATATCTTCCTTATTTAGACGACTATTGAGTTGCTAAAGCGACTTTTAAGCCTATGCTTAATTATTATTATTTTATTATGATATGATTTGGGCTGTAAGCCGTGTTTGAGGCCTAGTGCCGATCTGTTTTTCCCTTGGGTGTTGTGTTTACTATATTTTCCTCACTAATATGCTATGATTTTACACTCAGTCTCCTGCTGATAAATTGTTTTGACACTCAGAGTATTTGATACTATTTATTGAAAAATGAAGCACTGTTTTGGGTCGAGAACCCTGTATGTTTATGGCCTAAGGGCAAATTGAGAGTGTCTGACTGAGTGAGGCTTTCAGGCCTATATTATGATGAGGCTTTCAGTCCTTATATAAGAGGTGAGTAGGCTTTCGGACCTTATATGAGGGAGGCTTTCATGCCTATTTTGTGCGGAGGCTTTCAGGCCTTATGTTGTTATAGCGCTTGGGCTATAGGAGCCCCTCCGGAGTCTATACACACCCCCCAGTGAGCGCATGTACCTATTGAGCAATGATTATTGTCCGCGGGACTGATACTGGTGATGATTGATACTGAGTGATTGAGAGAATGCCCGAGGGGCAACTGTTACAAGAAATGATTTTGGCCCGAGGGGCAGGTTTATGATGATTTCACTAATTTTTCGAACTATGATTTACTTAGTTTTCAAAATGGTTTTTACTGAGATATACTGATAATACACTTGTTTTCAAAGGATTTCTGGAAACTGATTTCGAACTTATTATTTGATGAATACTACATGGTGACTTGGTATTTTACTGGTTTTGTGAAATTGTGTATCTATACTGTGTGTTTTGTAATTCTCAGACTGTGATTTATTTTCATTACTACTGAGTTGACGTACTCATAAAGACTCCCTGTGCCTCTGTGCACAGATTCAGGTTACGATCTGTAGCAGTAGTTGTCCTTGCTCGTAGCATCAGTCAGGGGATTTCGAGGTAGCTGCCTAGCGTGCACAGCTTCTCCATTTCCTCTCTGTATTATGTTTTAGCACTTGATTCAGAGACATATATTATAGTATTAGCAGAGTTAGATTTATTTTATCCTTAGATGCTCATGACTATTGACTCCAGTCTTGGGAGGTTTTGTTTAGAGCTTTTAGACTATTATTGGGACGCTAAGACGTAATTACATATTCTATGCTATGGTTACTGCTTTTTATTAAATTGTGAACTTTTATAATTGAATAAATGCGTAGTAAGGTGATGGTCGGCTATCCTAGTTCCACGATAGGCGCCATCACGGCCTGTTAGGATTTGGGGTCGTGACAATGAGCCCATTAGGGTTACTTGGTGAGGACTCGGGGCATTTGCATCTATACCCGCTTTTTGTGGAACGTTTTAACTTGTGCCTGCTTTGCAAAAAAAATTGCAAGTGTACCCGCTTTTTTGCATAACTTCAGCATACGGGGCTGAAGTAGCAAAGGCAATCACGCAAAACTTCAGCATTCTAGTAGACGGGCCTGAAGTAGCAAGTGTGCTGAACCAAGTGTGCTGAAGTTTTTGTTTGTAATTGATGAACTTATGCATAGTAGCTGAAGTTTTGTTCTCTATTTGATGAAGTTTTTCTTTGTAATTGCTGAAGTTTTTGTTTTTGTAACTGACGAAGTTTTTGTTTTTGTAACTGGCGAACTTCAGCTCTAGAGCTGAAGTTTTTGTTTTTGTAACTGGCGAACTTCAGCTCTAGAGCTGAAGTTTTTGTTTTGTAACTGGCAAACTTCAGCTCTAGAGCTGAAGTTTTTGTTAACTGGCGAAATTCAGCTCTAGAGCTGAAGTTTTTGTCTACTAACTTACGTAATTATTTATAATTGATTTTTAAATAATCTGATAAACATATTTATGGCAATCATCCCATGAACTGAAGTTCCATAGCAGCATTAACAACAGTAGAATAAAGAAGAAGAAGAAGAAGAAGAAGAAGAAGAAGAAGAAGAAGAAAAAGAAGAAGAAAAAGAAGAAGAAGAAGAAGAAGAAGAAGAAGAAGAAGAAGAAGAAAACGAAGGAGGAGAAGGAGGAGGAGAAAGGGGCTGAAGTTATTTAAAAAGTGGGTACAAGTTAAAAGTTTAAAAAAAAAGGGTATATGTTAAATGGGGGCGACCAAATAGGGTGCCCCATGCAATTTTTACTAAGGACTCCATCCAAACTCTAATTCATGTCTATAAATAAGCCTACATATGTCCTTCAAAGACGATCTCAATAATTTCATAAACTCTTGGAATATGCACAAATATATCAAATATATGATCTTCAAAATTTCATAAAACTCTTGGAATATTCATTAAGAGATCAAAGACATGTCAAATATGAATTGCTCAAAGTTCTAGCAACATTCAAGATCCAAATGTAGGGTGTGTCTGGTATGAAGAAAAAATTTACTAGAAAATATTTTCTTGGAAAATGAGTAGTTTTATCACTTATTTTCCCTTGTTTGGTTGGTGGATGAAGAAAGCACTCGTTTTGTTTAAATGAAAGAAAATATTTTTTCTACATAATGAAAAAAAAGTACTCATTTGTTGAAAAAAGACCTTTACTATTTCAAGAAAAGAAAATACTTAGCTTTATGAAATAAAACAAAATACTTTTTATACATCATATAAAGAAAGTACTCGTACAGCTGAAATGAAAGAATTTGTTTTTTTACATCATAATAAAAGTACTTTTCTTTTGATGTAAAAAAACAAATTCNTAGGGGTAGGGGTGGGGGTGGGTTGGTGGAGATTTGTGTGATGGGGAATAGGGTGAAGACAATTGAAAAAGAGTTGGAGAATATTTTTCCTTCTTTTGGTAGGGAAAATATTTTCCTCCAATTGAAGAAAAATGAGTTCATGAGAAAAATATTTTTCAAAATATTTAAGCCAATCAAACATGGAAAAATTGAAAAATATTTTCCGTCGTACCAAACACACCTGTGGTGCTGCTACATGCTTCTCGATCATCAAAAACATCAAGGAGATGCATATCATCCTACATTCGAGAAATATGTCGTTAAAGCCCTCGAGTTACGAATAACAAATTAGAGGAAAGAATCAAGGGATAAACATAATTATAACCCACAATATTTATCAAAAATCTTTTTTTCTTTATAGTTATTTGTGATTGATATTTTATTTTTCTGCAAGAATTTATTGCAAACATCACTATATAATGAAAAGAATCTGCCAAAATTTAAATATTTTTGGCACTATGTAATAAAGAAAAGAAACGTCAAACTTCGAACCCAAATTTAGGCTGCCAAGCTAATGAAAACCTTAAGATGTGGAAGCACCAAAAAATGGTATCCCGAAAGGATTATAAACAGTAATTGCGGATTTATTAGTGAACATGAAAATCAAGTATGGTAGCCGCCGCTTACGTCAAAAGCTAAGATATTTACCAAATAGCAATCATCTGTTGTTGAAATTCAGTGTGTGTGACGATCAAGGAAATTAAAATACTATCGTAAGAATGTCATTTAAAAGGACGTGCGCAGTCCGGGGGTCAAGGTTTGATAATCATACGATAGATTTGGCCAATCAGATACACGCTATGTTATCTTGTTAAAGGTCTTCAATTTAATATTACATGGCCTAAAACAATTTGCGTTTATCCACTGGCTTTGTTAATTTTTCATTTAGTTACTATCCGCTAGAAAGTGAGAATTGGGATATAGAGGCAGAGCTAAAATGAAAGTTTATAGGGTCAAAATTTATGATCGAATCTATAGCTCGTTCGTAATTGGATTCGTTCGAACCTGTAAGTAACACTCCTTCCGCCGCCCCTGTTAGGGATGTAATTTTCTTTTTCATGTATTGTACTTCTAACGAGGATGATATAGAATGTTCTTTTCGCACTTCTATCTCCCTGAAGCCTGGACTGTTCTTCTCTTTAGGCTTGACTAACGATTCACTAATGAATGTAATGGAATGGGTGAGATCTCTCACCCTTAACCGAAGGTTTAGGTTCAATTTCAAAGAATGGCGAAATTCCTGAGGTTTTCCGCTTTACTGGGCTCTAAGGCCGAGGTTCGGGGCCTTACTGTTCTTCTCTTTCGCACTTCTTTTTTGCTTTTCAATTCATAGTAAAAAATGCCTTAGCATGAGATAATAGGGTAATGTTCGAGGGTCCGAACAACCTTTTATTTGTTAGAGTTTTCTGGGCTCGATATTATCGAAGCTTTTTGTGACTTTGCTGGGGGTAGCCTTTTTACAGCCGGTTATGAAAGGATTCGAAGGACTATTTTGTTACGGAATTTGGACATCTCCGAGCTGTGTTAAATCGGCCGTAGCCTTTTACTACGGGATCTGCCCATCAGGCTCGTTTTCCCATTTGGTTCGGGCTTACTCGAGATAATAGTCCCCGAGTGGGGTGGCCGTGGCCTTAAGAAATCGGGGAGCTGCCTATTAGGTCTTTTTTCCCTGAGGCCCGATAACTCGGGTTATTTGAGCTGAATATTAGTTCCCGAGTGAGGGAGCGATCACTCGCGTTTTGGTTTAGTATTTCCCTTAGGCCCGATATATTATGACACTCTTTAAAAGATGTAAAGAGGAAAAAAAATTAAACATTCGATGTTTGCAACCCGAGATAATAGTCCTCGAGTGGGGTGGGCGTGACTTTCAAAAATCGGGGAGTTGCTTATTAGGTATTTTTTTCCCGAGGCCCGATAACTTGGGCTATTTGAGCTGAACGGTAGTCCCTGAGTGATGGAGCGATCGCTCAGGTTTTGGATAAGTATTTCCCTTAGGCCCGTTATAGTACGAAGCTCTTTAAAATATGTAAAGAGGAAAAAATTTAAACATTCGATGTTTGGAAGTAAAATACTTCTCTTTATTCTTGATCAAGATAGCCATACATGCGTACATGTTTAAGTCGGGGCTCGATCAATCTATGTGGGCATGGTTCGTTCTGACTGTTTGGCCCTTACAATAAATCCTATCTATCGAGATCCTCCTTTTATGAATTAGCCTACTTGATATTCGAAGATAATGTATATGCGAGGGTAGCCCCCCCAGTATTCGAGGTTGATTGCAAAGGAGCCTCGGATACTGTTGAATTGATCTTTGATGCGATTCGTAATCGGGCTTGATTCTAAGTTAGAACGATTCATTGTTGCCTCGTTAAAAACCTCACAGAAAAACCCATTCGGGACAAAACCGGACTAAGGAAAAAAGAGTGCAACACGTGCTTTCAGACCTAAAGACTTTGTTTCACCTGCCGAAAAATCCACCATCGATTCTTGTTGATCACCTGCAAGTGTTAGTCTAAAATAAAAATGAAAATGGAAGGGGGGGGGGTTGTACCTTAGCAGTAGTATTGTTTTAGGTGTGATATGTTCCAATTGCTTGGTAATCGTTCCCCATTTATCGTTCTGAGCTTGTAGGACCCTTTTTCGGTGACTTCGAGAATCTGGTATGGTCCTTCAAAGTTTGGACCCAATTTTCCTTCGTTCGGATTTCGGGTGTTGAATGTGACTTTCCTTAGCACCAAGTCCCCGACGTTAAAATGTCGAAAATTGGCTCTTCGATGGTAATATCTTTCGATCCGCTATTTTTGACGGCCAATCGGACAAGGTCAGCTTCACGTTTTCATCCAACAATTCTAGAATCATATTCATGACCTCGTTATTTGACTGTTCTGTTGCATACCGGAACTTGATGCTAGGTTCTCCGAACTCAACCGATATTAGAGCTTCTGATCCATAAACTAATGAGAACGGGGTAGCTCCGATACTAGACTTAGATGTTGTGCGGTATGCCCAAAGAACCTCAGGTAGGATTTCCTTCCATTTCCCTTTGGCGTCGGTCAGTCTCTTATTAAGATTTCGGATGATGGTTTTGTTGGTCGATCCGGCTTGTCCGTTCCCGCTAGGATGATAAGGTATTCATAGGATCCTTTTGATTTTGTGGTCCTCGATAAATTTAGTCACTTTGCTGCTGATGAACTGCTTTCCATTATCGCACACAATCTCAGAGTGCATCCTGAATTGACATATGATATGGTCCCAAATAAAGTCTATGACTTCCTTTTCCCTGACTTTCCCGAAAGCATGTGCTTCAACCCACTTAGAGAAAGAATTAGTCATAAATAAAATAAACTAAGCTTTACCTGGGGGCCGATGGAAGAGGGGCAACGATATTCATTCCCCACTTCATGAATGGCCATGGGGACAAGACCGAGTGAAGCAGTTCCCCGGGTTTAGGGGTGTTCATGGTTCGGTTTGGATCGGTTTTCCCTAAAAAAACCAAACCAAGTAAGTCGATTTTTAAAATATTGGAATCAAACCAAACCAATTAAGTCGGGTTTTTAGCGATTCGGTTTTTGTCGGTTTTTATCGGCTTTTCAGTTTTTTCGGTTATTTATCGATTTTTTTCTTAAATATGAGACATACACTACCAAACACATATTCCGGCGACTACATTTTCAACGTAACACTATCAAACTAATTTTTCTTTGAGAAATCTATCATTTACCATGATATATTGATGATAATTGAAAAAAATAGTGATGAATAATTTAAAGTACTCAATTAAAAATCGATTATTTTTAACATGAAATAATTCTTGTACTTAGTAAAAGCAAGTTACCAATCAAACAAAAATTTAAGGAAAATAATTAGATTATTGTAATAGCAAAGAACTAGACTTAAAATACAAACGACTAATATGTACCATAACATTTTAGAAACTTTATATAAAAATATACATATATATAGGTGCAATAATAAATTTAAACAACTACTTCAATAGTCTGTTTGGTTTGTTTTTTTTCGGTTATTTTTTTATTAAAACCAAAACCAAACCAAATTTGATCGGTTTTTAAAAATCAAAACCAAAACCAAAACAAACCTAAAAAGCATTGGTTTTTTTAGTCGGTTTGGTTCGGTTTTCGGTTTGGTTCGGTTTTTCGGATTTTTATGAACACCCCTACCCGGGTTGATGAATCATTGGTTCATGCCTTTGGCACTTGTCGCATTTTTGAACAAACTCCTTTGCATCTTTCTCCATGTCGCTCCAGTAGTATCCGGATTTGATCACTTTGTAGACCAATGATTTGGCACCGAAATGATTTTCGAAAGTGCCCTCGTTTCCTTTAGAATGTATTCGGTATCTCTCGGTCCCAGACATATCGCTAATGGACCATCGAACATCCTTCTCAACAATGTACCATCTTCAGACTAGGTGAATCGTGCCGCCTTTATGCGTAGATCTCTCGACTCCTTTGGATCCGATGGGAGCTTCCCGTTCTTTAAATACTCTACGTATTTGTTTATCTAATCCAAGGTCAAACTTGTGAAGTTTATCTCGGCAAGACCTTCTTCAATCACCGATCTCATGAGTTGTACGACAGCCCCCGAATCTAGTTCGTTGTCTTCGATCGATTACCCTAGGTTTGCGAGGGCATCAGCCTCAGTGTTATGATCTCGAGGAAGGTTCATTCCTTGAATCGATATAGAGTTACCTGTAGCTTATCCAAGTATCTCTGCGTTCGATCTTCTCGGACTTCTAAGGTCCCGTTAACTTGGTTCACCACGAGGAGGAATCACACTTGACCTCGAAGACCTCCACTCCCAAGCCTTTAGCTAATTCAAGACCTGCAATCATGCTCATTTCGGCCTCATTGTTAGTCAATTTTGTAGTCCTGATAGATTGTCTAACTATACTACCCGCGGGTGGTTTTAGTACGATGCCTAGTCTGGACCCTTTTGCGTTCGAAGCACCGTCCGTAAAGAGGGTCCAGATTCCCGAGGATGTACTCGATTTTACTAACAGTTCTCTTTCAACCTCAGGTACGAGGGACGGCGTAAAGTCAGCCTCTAAGTCTTCTAAGGTTTGAGACTTAATAGCTGTTGGGGGTCGATATTCAATATCATACCTGCTGATTTCGACGGTTCATTTGGCCAACCAACACGAAAGCTCAGGCTTGTGTAAAATATTTCAAAGTCGATAAGTTATTACAACACATATGGGATGGCATTGAAATTATGGTCTTAGTTTCCTAGAGGCGCTTATTAAAGCGAGCACCAATTTTTCTAGATGTGGATACCTAGTTTCGACCTCACCTAAGGTCCACTAACATAATAGATAGGAAATGCGTGAATACCTCGTTCTTCTCGGACCAAGACTCCACTTACCACTATCTCAGATACTGCTAAATACAAGTAAATTTGCTCGTCCACTTTTGGCGTGTGAAGCACCAACAAGCTCGATAAGTATCATTTTAGATCTTCCAGGGCCTGTTGGCATCTGGAGTCCACGTGAAGTTATCTTCTTCTTCAGTAACGACAAGAATTGGTGAATCTTATTTGAGGATCTCGAGATGAATCGACCTAGGGCGGCTATGCGTCCCGTTAGCCTCTACACAGCCTTTACATTGTCTACTACCGTGATGTCCTCGATATCTTTGATTTTATCGGGGTTGATCTCGATTCCTCGATTGGACACCATGAAGCCGAGAAACTTACCTGAGCCGACCCCGAACGCACAGTTTTTTGGGTTGAGCTTCATGTTGTACCTTTCAGTATACCAAAAGTTTTATGCAAATGCTTCAAATGGTCCTCTGCTCGTAGGGACTTAACTAACATGTCATCAATATAAACCTCCATTGATTTTCCTATTTGCTCTTCGAACATCCGGTTTACTAGGCGTTGATAAGTTGCACCATCATTTATTATTTTGAATGGCATTACATTATAACAATAAGTGTCGTACTTATTGATAAACGAGGTCTTTTCATGATCTTTTGGGTTCATCTGTATTTGGTTATACCCGGAATATGCATCGATAAAATGAGAATCTCATGTCCGGTCGTGGCATTGATCATACGATCAATATTAGGAAAAGGAAAAGAATCCTTGAGACATGCTTTATTCAGGTCTTTGTAATCTACACACATTCTAAGTTTATTTCCCTTCTTAGGGACTACCACTACATTCACTAACCATTCGGGTTACTTTACTTCCCAAATGGATCCTATTTTAAGAAGTTTGGTTACCTCATCCTTGATGAAGGCATGCTTGACTTCGGACTGTGGTTTTCTTTTTTGCTTCACTGAATGGAATTTCGGATCCAGGCTTAGTTTGTGAGTGGTGATTTCCGGTGGGATCCCTGTCATATTGATATTGGACCAAGAAAAGCAATTAATGTTAGATTTAAGGAATTGAGTAAGTTTTCCCCTGAGCCCCGTGCCCAGGTATACCTTTTGTTCGGGCTGATGTTCGATTAGTGCGATTTGTTCCAGCTCTTTGATCGTCGACTTGGTGGCGTCAGAATCATCGGGGACTATGAAAGACCGAGGGACCCCGTATTCATCATTCTCTT
Source organism: Nicotiana paniculata (assembly GCA_005239505.1). NCBI lineage: Eukaryota > Viridiplantae > Streptophyta > Magnoliopsida > Solanales > Solanaceae > Nicotiana > Nicotiana paniculata. Next base: position 17,156 of record ML319906.1, read on the forward strand.
CAATCCCCTGTTTCTCTAATTGGGTCGAGGCCAGTGTTTTTGGTTGCTATTTGGCCTCTTGTTTTCCCTTTGAATCCAATCCTTTTGTTGATGAGAGTGCCGATATTGGTTCACTTCGTCAACTGCAAACATTTCCTTGGCGGTGGGTTGCTCCTCGTAGACCATTTTGACACCCTCTAGTGTCGGGAACTTCAGAACCTGGTGAAGCGTCGAAGGTACTACCCTCATTTTATGGATCCATGGCCTTCCTAACAGGGCGTTATACATCATGTCACCCTCGATCACATGGAAATTAGTTTCTTGGAAGGTCCCGGCCACGTTCACTGGCAAATCTAGTTTTCCTTTGGTGGTTTCGCATGTCATGTTGAAGCCGTTAAGTACTCGGGCCGCGGGCACAAGTTGATCATGTTGGTGGAACTTCGTTTCTTGGAAGGTCCCGGCCACGTTCACTGGCAAAGTTAGTTTTCCGTTGCTGGTTTCACATGCTATGTTGAATAAGTTAAGTACTCGGGCTGCGGGCACAAGTTCATCCTGTAGGCTGAGCTGTTCTACGACCCTCGATCGAATGATATTGGCAGAGCTACCTGGATCAATCAAAACACGTTTAACTTGAGTCTTATTAATAAGAACATATATTACCAGTGCGTCGTTATGGGGTTGTAATATCCCCTCTGCATCTTCGTCATAGAAAGACAAGGTCCCTTCTGGTACATAATCCCGAGTTTGCTTTTCCCTTGTGATTGACACCTTGATGCGCTTAAATACGGGTCCTTGAGGAATATCGACCCCTCCAACAATCATGTGGATCACGTGTTGCGGCTCCTCTTGCTCGTTCTGTTTGTTTGAATCTCTGTTTCTGAAGTGGTTCTTATCCCGATCACCTAAGAATTCCTGAGGGTGCCTCTCGTTAAACAACCGAGCTACTTCCTCCCTTAGTTGTCTGCAATCTTCTGTTCTATGGCCATGGTGCCATGATGCTTTCACATTTTATTAGGATGTCTATGGGCCGGATCAGTCGGCAGAGGTCGAGGCCACCTAGTGTCTTTGATGCGCCCGATGGCTGATACGATAGCTGACGCATCAATGTTGAAGTTATATTCTGACAGTCGTGGTGTCTCTTTAGGCTCGACATTCCTGTTGAAACCACTCTTGCTCATAATCCCTCGAGAGCTTTGACCTCGATCATTTCTCCTGTCACCTAGAATTAGGTTGCGTCCAAGCCGTTGTTTCTGTGTTCTCCATTGTATGACTGGTAACGATCCCTGTTTGACTGTGGTTCTCGGTCAATATCCCTTTTTACTCTGTCGACGGTCCTGATAGAATAAACGGACCCAGAAAGAGCTCCCAACTGGCCGTCTTTGACCCTAATCTTCGATTGATACCGATTATGCACATCGGCCCAGGTGATAGTTGGGTATTCGATCAAGTTCTGCTTTAATTGTTATGAGGCCACCGAGCTTCATATGTTTAATCCTTGAGTAATAGATCCATGCGTTCCATCTGGAACCGAGACACAAACTCTTTGAGCATCTCGTTATCTTTCCGCTTTACCTTGAAGAGGCCCGACTTCCTAGTCTTGGCCTTTATGGATCCGGCGTGTGCTTTAACGAAGGAATCTACAAGCATGGAAAAAGAATTAATGGATTTGGGTTGAAAATTATTGTATCATATTATCGCTCCCTTTGATAGGGCCTCCCTGAATTTCTTCAACAATACGGACTCGATCTCATCGTCCTCCAGATCGTTCCCCTTAATTGCACATGTGTAAAAAGTGACATGCTCGTTGGGGTCGGCCGTTCCATTATACTTGGGGATTTCTAGCATGAGTAACTTACTTGGGATCATGTTTAAGAGCCATGCTCGGGGGGAAGGGCTTTTGCATAAACTTCTTAGAATCCAAACCTTTCATAATCGGTGGTGCCCCCAAAATTTTATCAACTCTGGAGTTATATGTTTCTACCTTCTTGTCATTTGCTTCAATCTTCTTCTCCCCTGATTCAACTCGCTTTGTCAGCTCCTCGAGCATCTTCATGATAGCAGGATCAGTCCCTGATTCATTTCCGTTTGATCTTCTTGGCACCGATTCGACCCTATGAACAACTTCCTGCGATAGCTCGGGCTCGACCCTGCTTGGTGTATTGTTCTGATTTTGGAGTTGTGCTATTGCAGCTTGTTGAGCCTTCAACATTTCGAATATCACTCGAAGGCTGATCCCGCCTTCTGTCGTCCTGTGCATTCTGACCGGCTGATTGAGTATCTTTGCAGACGCTATTCTCGAGGTCGAAGGCGAGGTTTGTATTAATGACAACATGGGAACTTACGCCGATTGGGTCTACTTCATTTCCTTAGATGGCTACGTTGTCGTTCTCGCCGTGAAACCCAAGGCCATTATCTATGTGTGTGGGTACTGCTTGAGAGTTCGACATGCTGATCCTAGAATCAAAGATACTCACAAGAACAAGTATAAAATAGTGAGCAAGTTAGTACCAGGCAATCACTATTATCCTTAGCCCCACGATATGCGCCAAACTTTTTACCCTAAAAACGGATAACAATTGAATTTATTTGTGGTTTTAAGGAAACGTGATTTCACTTAGTACCAACTGAGAAAATACGTAAATTGATATTGAAATTTGACTGTAAAGAAAAATAAAGCAAACCAAATGAGATGTGCAGCTTTGGCCCTCGAGCTAGATAGCCATCGAACCAAACAAATATTCTACTGGAAAATATGAACGGAGTAACAGAGTATTGAAAGCTTAAGAGAAAGGTAATATATTGCTTTATATTATGTGAATATGATGTCTTTAAAAAAAATTAGTCCTCCCCCCTTTATATAGTAGAGGAGTTCTACTTATGGTATAATTTTAAATACAATAGCAAATCCCATTATTGGCTAATTAACCGACCTTGTCTTGACACGTGTCGAGATTCCCTCCGTGATCTTCGCCCGATCGCGGATGTTTCGATTTTACCGTTACTTGACTAGGTAAACGCCCTTCGAACTTACCCGATCTTCGTTCCGCTTGGTCTCGATCTTGGCTGATCTTCGTCCTTGACCGGTCCCTGAATTAAGGGTTCAACAACCTAATTTTGTATTGAGGCTCGATATAATACGAGGATGAACCGTGGCCTATCATGATCCAACCTCGATTAGTAACAAAAAGGGCAAACCCGTTCCGACTATTTACAGTATTGTATTTCAAATTAAGATATTGTGATATTTCAGAACATGTGGAAGGATTTGGAGGTACAGAGGGTAATAGTTTTGGGATATTTGATAGAATTTTAAACCTTTAGGTATATTGAATCTTACAAATATGAGGTCCAGGCGACGGATTATTGCGCTTATGCAATGAAAGGGATGGAAAGGTGTTGTATTTGCAGCGCACCATTGGAAACAAGGAAAACGTATTGACCCAACTGTTGCTTACTTTTGTGAATTATATATTTAATTTTTTCAGATATTAAGAATGAATTAATTTATTTTTTTTCAAGTTGTTTTTGGAGTAAAAAATCTAGGAGTATTTATTATATTTTCAATAAGTAAATGAAGAATAATATAATTAATTTTATTGTTAATTAATACTAAAGATGAATTTCTTGATATGTATATAAAAAAACTAAAGCATTAATTAAAGTGGATCGGAGCGAAGGAGGGAGCGGTGGTTGTAAATGCCTAATTTTTGTTTTTTTGTTTTGTTTTTCTTTTACCTTATACTTTGGAATAATTATTTTCGTGTGTTTGTAGAT
>ML319908.1:0-35309 GCA_005239505.1 Nicotiana paniculata
ACGATTCATGTGCCAGCTAGTTAGTTCAAGCTATGTGCTCTGATGGACCTGGTTCAACTGGTCAGCCTTTTGTCAATCTTCAAAACTATGCAGTGATATGGGTCAACATTTTTGATGGCCCAATTTTTTTTAGGTGATCTGGGTTCAGGCCTATGCGCAAGGGTTGGGCTATATCACACGAAAATGAGGGAATCGACTGGAATTCCAATTTTATAGCCTTGAAACGCCAAAAAATGAGGAACAGTCATGGAGGGGCGGTGACTATTGTTCCTTAGGTCGGTTTTGATGGCCCAGATAAATTTTTGGCGATACAGATGAAAGGCGAGGGCTATGTGGAAGGCGAGGGCTATAACGTATGAAAATATGGTAATCGAGTAAAACTCCACTTTTATGCCCCCAAAAATCCAAAAAACAAGGAACGATCATGGGATGACAATGATTATTGTTCCTTAGGTCGTTTGTGATGGCCCGAAAAGTTTTTAGGCGATCCGGGTCCACATGATTATCTAGGAATCGGGCGGAATCCCAATTTTATGAAACTAAAACGCCAAAAAGTGAGGAATGGTCAAGGAAGGGTGATGAATATTGTTCCTTAAGTCATTGTTTATGGCCTTAGGCGATCCGGGTCTAGGGGCCCGACAAGCTTGGAAGGAGAAGTTACTATCAATAGGTGGTCGTACTATCTTGATTTCTCACGTGCTTCAAAGTATGCCCATTCATTTGCTTTCAACTGTGAATCCTCCATAGTATGTCATAAATAAATTGCACAAGATATTTACACAATTTTTTTGGAGCAGTGCAATTGGAGGTACTAGTAGACATTGGGCTTCAAGGAATACCTTATGCATACCATGTGAAGAAGGAGGTATTGGCTTTAGATCTCTACATGATGTATCAAAGGATTTATTTTGCAAGTTGTGGTGGAATTTTAGAACAAATCCAAGCTTATGAAGTTCATTCATGAGCCAAAAGTATTGCAAAAAACTGAACTCAGTGATCGTACCATGGAGGGAGGGGTCTATATATGGAGAAAGATGTTGGAGTGTAGGGATTTTATTGAACATCAAATCACATGGCACACTAAGATAGTATCTTCTCTATTTTGGTTTGATAATTGGACGGAGTTGGGAGCTCTATATTTTTTGGTTCCTCCAGAATTTGAGATTGATGAAACTATACACAACGTTTATGATGTGGTGGAGGATGATATGTGGAATGTGGAGATGATACTGGAGGCTTTACCTCTGGATTTTTCTATGCATATTCTGGAAAGGGTGAAGCCTCCAGTGATGGAGAATGTATTAGATGTACTACATTGGATGCTTGAAGCTCGAGGGAAGTTTAGTGTTAAATCAGCATGGGAGTATTCAAGGAGAAGAAGCGATCCTAGAATTGCATACAAAATGATTTGGGTGAAAGATTTATCTTTTAAGATATCATTCTTTATGTGGAAAGTGTGGAAAGCAAAGTTACCTCTTGATGATTTTATGAGAAGATTGGGGTATTCTATGCCGTCAAGATGCTGGTGTTGTAGTGAGACAAAAGAAGAATCGTTGATCCACTTATTCTTCACTTCACATGCTGCCAAAGTGGTCTGGAAATACTTTTTATCAAGGGCTAGAATTCCAATGGAGAACTTAACAATGCATCATGCGATCACTAGATGTTGGACCTATGATCTTCCTAGTAGTTTATATAGGAGCTATAGCCGTTTCATCCCTATTCGTTGTTATGATGTTCCATATTCAAATAGCGGAGATTCACGAAGAAGTAATGCGCTATTTACCAGTGAGTGGTATTATTGGACTGATCTTTTGGTGGGAGATGTTCTTTATTTTAGATAATGAAAGCAGGCTCCAGTTGTCTCAAAAATCAAACCTATTATGAAAGCACTTCCTTCTTGTATTGTATGGGAGTTGTGGAAAAAGAGGAATAGTTACAAATATAGGGAGACAATTTCTATTAGTAGGGTGATTTACCAGGTTTCATCTTCATTGCAAGCCCTTGTTAGAATTAGGAAACCTGGACTTACTAATATTCCTCATAAATGGCATGAGCTGTTGGGCATGCTAGAAAGGTATACTCCTACTTTGATGTATGAAAAGGTAATTTGGGAGATGCCTATGGAGGGGTGGTTGAAAGTTAACACTGATGGTGCATCAAGGTGGAACCCTAGCAGGAGCTCAATAGGAATTTGTATTAGAGATGAGGTGGGATATGTGGTATATGCAATGGGAAGAGATATCTATGAAACAACAAACACTGAAGCTGAAGCAATCGCAATTCTGGAAGCCTCGAAGGTATGTAATGATCGTAATTTTATCAATGTATGGCTTCAAACTGATTCTATGCTCTTGAAGAATATAATTGAAAAGGAGTGGAAGCCACCATGGAGTATTGTAGAGCAGGTGGAGGAAATCTGGAAATTAATGGAGAGGGGTAATTACAAGGTGTCTCATATATATAGGGAGGCAATAAACTGGCAGATCACCTTGCTAATTATGAACTTGATGTGGGTGACATGGAATGCCATGAGTTTTGGCAGCTTGATGTTCAAGGTAGAAGAATAGTAAATGGGGATAAATTACAATGTCCATACTTAAGGGTGAAAGTAGCAAAGAATTAATGAGTAAAGGCCAGGTGGAGTGGAGTAATGAGGAATTCACTAGATCATTATGTACAAATCCTTAGGGAGGAGTACATGATGATCATTTTTTCTACTAACCTTATTTTCTTTTTTGCAGGAAATGTCAATGTGCTCATGTATTGCCACTCATTACGACTTTTATGGGTGGTATTAGTACTATGTACTCATTCCCTTGAAGGAGGAAAGGTGGCATGTACAAACATGAGGAAGAACTGGAAACATCCAACAAAATGCCTTAGCACACGCAACATTTGGGATATAATTCTGGAAAAGATGGAGGCCTTAGGAAAAATTCCTTAATGCAGCACCATACCTTAACATTCGAGGCATCTCAAAATGCAAGGATCTCACCAAAAACATAAGGAGAACACACGAAATGGATGTCAAAAATAGTATCGCTGGAAAAGCAACATTTCCAGCACATATATATTGGCATCCAATTCCGGGAAAGGTATATACAAAAAGGGTTAACACCCTCAATTGGCGGGATAATAGGATACATCAGGAAGCTACTCCAGTAAAGGTTTCAAGAAATATTCAACTGAAGTCTATCACATTTGACGGCAAAAACAGTGCTCTTGTAACATTGTTTACAATGATGTTCATGTGCACCTTGATTCGAACTTATGGGATGCTATCAGATGGAATAAATTTCAATGGCTTATTGATTATGCAGGTAAAAGCAAATATGGATTTCAGTCAAGAGGACTGGACAGTGATTAGACGAGATGGCTTAAAATGCAAATATGTTGGCTATGGGCGCAAATGGGCAGTAGCTCTTTACGTGGACTACTTAGGCAAAGAGCAGAACTGGAAGCTACATGATGGGATTCATGAGCTAGTATTTTATGATATAGGCTACATTAGATTTAATGAACTACCATTGATGAGATTATGTCTCAACTTTGATAATAAATCCTATGTAGTTTGCAAAGTTTATGTCACTCATGTATTAGGATTTCATGACATTGTGTTTTTTATTTATATATATATAGATAAACTAGCCCTAGGCCATGCCTAGTAGATTACTAAAAAAAACAACCCGAAACCACCTACTAAATGCTCTCTCCTCTCTCTCTCTCTTGGCGATATGGAGAATTAAGGGCTGCCATGGATGCGCAGCCCTCTCCCCAACTTCAAGCTGTGGGAGAGAGGAACCCTAGCCTCAAAACCAATACATATGCCTCATTAATCACGTCAAAATCCCAAACAATAATCAAAACAGCCCTTCCTTTCCAACTTGTTCATGGAGAACTTATGATGCAATTTTCTTTTAAGGAACTGGAAGAATATGCTGTTGAAGAAGGACTTCACCAAGCTGTGGTGATGAAGTTATCATATGGTGCACCTGAATTGCAAGAACTTCGAAATTTAATTCCAACACAGTTTGGGATTAAAGGTGTTGCTTGATCGGCTTGCTCGCGTTTCGACAACTTTTGATTCGCTGTGATGTTCATGACGATTTTGTAACTGTTCTTTCAAAGCAGGTTGGTTATTTACAGTATAAGGGACAACAAATTCAATATCGTACATTCCCATGGACTCAAGATTACAACCCTAAGGTTGAGACGTCAAAAACAGTGGCATGGGTGTCGTTTCCAGATTTGCCGACGAACATGTTCGCCAAGAAACCTTTGCTGTCAATTGCATCAGCTGTGGGGAAACCTATTGCCATAGACAAAGCCACACAAACTAGGACAAGACCTAGCACAGCTAGAGTTAAGGTAGTTCTTGATATCCTTGACAAGCATCCCAATAATATGAAGTTACAATTTATCGACGAGAAATCTGGTAATGTTATTGAGCATATACAGGAGTTTGTGTTTGATAATCTTCCATCATATTGTAATGTGTGAAAATGACAAGGACATGCTGGTGAGGATTGTCTTTCATTGATTAAAAGGGATAGGGCGAATGATGATAAGCAACAGGAGGTTAAAGAAGATGATCGCATTGACGAGGTAGCGAGTGTCGAACAATTAAAAGGAGATGCTAGGGACTATTTGAATGCAAAAAGGGCTGCCCAAAATATGGTAGAAGCTTCAGTACAAGATCAAAGCATTGGGAAACCAAAGCTATTACAGTTGCAAGCTGGAAAAACTCAGCAAAGTACTACTGTGCAAAGGGTTTCTATTGTGAACGTAAAAATTGATGCTGGAAATCCTAAGGTTCAGGTGGATACAGGAAATAATGCAATGGTTAATCCTGCTGTTCTAAAGGGTTTGGTATAGTTGGATGCAATAAAAGAATGTGGAACAAGCTAGAGATATACCTGCTACCAAAGCTTTGGAGAGGTTGAATTTAGCTCTACAATCTAATCCTAATAGTACTCAAAATGTTGGAACAACTGAAGCTGCTGCTGTTAGGAATGCTTTGGGTGAACAAGTTGCAGATGGTGATGTTACAGGTGCAAAGAATGTGACTGATGATCGTTAGAAAGCTGGGCAATCTGGTGAAGTAGCAGCCCAGTTTTCTGCTGTTGTGCAACAAACAACACTCAGTAATTCTCACGATTTGCGGGCTGCTAATGATCCGGCTAGTCCAGCTTTGGCAAGATTTTACGAGGTTGTGGGTTCAGTCTTACAAAATGGTTCTAAATTGGATGGAGTTGGCGATCATGCTAATATAATTAGCAAACAGATGGGGTGCAACATCAGCTCAATTTTCCCGGCTCTACTATTTTACCGGGTGATCAAATTTTTGTAGGGGCAGTAGGTACTACAACTGCTATTGGTGCTAAGGCTAATGAGATAAAATATGCATTACATGATGTTTCTGATCATGATACTCCAATGCAACCAGCTACAACTCCAATCAAATCAGATACAAAGAGTAACAACTGGAAAGTGGTGAATAAATCACCTAGAAAGAGGCAAACTCCAAGTCTTCCAAATCAGATTGTACCATCAAAGGCTATTGGATTTCGAACTCTTTTGATTCTTTGGTGAATGAGAGTGAGCATGTTAATGAGGAGCAACAGATGGATGACGATAGACGATTAGTAGCTGGAAAAACTAACTATACATCTAGAGAAAAGCAGCAGAAAAATGCAAAGGACAGTGCTCAACTTGAGATCGCATCTGGTGGTATTCACACTGGTGAGGCAAGTCAAATTCTTGCTGCAGATACGGCAACGTTGCATTTTTCAAATCCGGAGCTATCTAAAATGGTAAATGATGCCCAGGTAGCTATGATGATGAACACAACTCCAAAAATAGACAACTACAATATTCAGGCAGTAGTAAACAACAACTTTCCAAGAATATAGGTGGTCGACTAATTGTGTCGAAGGACATTGTTCCTGTTGATGCGCAAAAGGACGAGGCAATCCAATTGTCTACTGCAACCACAATGTCCAGTACTCCCAAGCTACATATTTCTACTCCGGAAGTAGCAAAAATCATTAAAGAGACTCAGATGGATATGATGATGAATGCAAATCCTTTGATCAGGCAACCATTGGTCGCTTTGAACACATCGGTGCAGGATGTCCCTTCTCAATCGCTAGAATCATTTGGTGAGCATGGAGGAGATACTTGACAATTGGTGTTGTCCACCAGAAACAACAATGAAGTTATAAAAGCAAATATGAGGGAGATGGCAATTAAATGCAAATTATGGGCTAGCCAACGTGAGGATGATGGTGATGAAGACTGGGGTGCTGATTTTGCGGGGAATTCGACAGATGAAGGCGAGCGATGTAGTGGAGACGAGGAGATGCTTTTTGTTGGCTCCTTTCCTAAAAATTGGCAGCTCTTCAAAAGTGAACTCAGGAAGCAAATTAAACGCAAAAGCTCCAGATTTTATTCCTAAAAATAGGCAGCAACATATCACAACAATTTCTAGTTCGATGGCAAAGGCAGTGTATATAATTTCTAGACAGCATCAACATATGTCTAACACCCCACCTATCACGTTGGAGGACAGAAATTTGCTCAATGCTTTGGTAAGTTCCAAGCCCCTAAACTCTCTAAATTGAACTCAGGTTGCTAGCACTGGGCGTGTGAATAGAACCAGAAATAAAATCCAAGATATACAACAAAATAAAAACAAGGCAGTGTTGATTAATAACAAAGATGGAGCACTGGTGGCCCAAGATCATGGAGTACTGGTGGCCCAAGATATGTTTCAAGACATGCCAAATCTGGGGAACTTGGGAAGAGACTTTTATGAAGAAGGCGAGGAAGATGCATTGCTAGAACAGTGCCGGGCAGAGGCAGCAAGAAAGTGTGATTTATCACCTATGCATAGTGGCAAAAGGAAGAAGACACATACAAGAGAAAAAAGCTGGGACGACAAGGTGAGTGAAGATGCAAACATAAGGCGACTTCCTATGAGAGTTTCCAAAAAAAATAGGTTGTTCCAACTATGTCAACAAAGTCCACCTGTTCAAAAAAGAGAACATGAAGTTTGAAGATATTTTGAAGAAGGTTGAGGATGAAGACACGCGTCTACAATTTGAAAATTTCACAAGATTAGAGAAGAGAGAGCATTATTTTTATTTCTACATCTTTTTATTCAACCATCACATTAGTATAGTTTTATGTAATATCATCACAGAGTATGTTATAAACTATGTGATGATCATATAATATCTAGTTCTAGCTAGTTCTTTCTTTTTACATGCATGTTAGTAGGTGAGGCGATTTTATGCCCCGATAGGATTAGTAAGGTAAGGTTTAGCCCAGTAGTGTCTGCCCAAGTCCTATGCCTTTGGGAAAATACCCAAGCGGCTATGAGATTATATTCCCTCGTGAGACTTTGCCGGCAGCTACACCATGATCCTCTACATGAGGCTGCCATATAGAGCATTATGAGGCGCAGAGGAGTGATTATATAGCCAAGGCAGAGAGGCAACACTACTGGTGCTATTGTCCCCCTTTTTTATACTATTCCTATGTGGTTATTTTTATTTTTATTATTAATAAAACTAGACCTAGGCTCCTGCCTAGTGGATTTGCTAAAAAAAAAGATTAGGGTTAGCCCTATGCCTTAGAATCTGCCAAACACTACTCACACTAAATTTTCCTGAAGGAGTTGGCATCCAGTGTGGTTTATCCCAGAACTCCACACTGCCCTCATAGTGCACATTGAATGTAATATGATCAGCAATTTCATTAGTAAAGCTTTGGTCCAGAAGTTCATCATTTCATGCTCCTTCTTGTCTCAATTCTGCCACCTCTTGAAGATCTTCATTGATTGGAAAATCTTCAGGAAGTACATGATATAATGCACCCAACACAGTTCAATTTTCATGCCATATATTTGTTGTTCCACTCTTTATCTCCCAAAGGATCTCATGTTCAACTTCTTCCCTAGCATTTAACATCTGTCTCCAAACATGTGAACCTTCTCTAAACTGCACCACTGTTGGCAATTCTTTCTTGCAGTACTTATTCCACATGAAATTGGATCACAAGGATTTTGTAGTACTAAACCTCCACCATAGCTTTGCAAACAATGCCCTAGATACATCATGAAGAGATCTAAACCCTAGACCCCCTTCTTCTTTAGGTAAGCACATGTTCTACCATCAAGACCAGTGCCTGCTTTTCCTTCTTGTAGGCATGTAATTTTTGACCCTTCCCCAAATTTTATATATTTTAGCGTTTAATATTTATTTTAGGCCTAATATCGTCATTTTAGCTAGTTTTAACTCTTTTACTTTATTTTAAGTACAAAAATTAAAAAATATAACAAGATGAGTTTATTTTAATATTTAATTAATTAAGTTTTAATTAATATTTTTAGAATTATAAATTTTGTATCATTTTTAAAAGGAAGAGTGAGTTTTTGTGTGGGAGTAAGGGGGATGATGAAGAGGGAGGGGGTGGCAGGGGTCCCTTTGGGTTGTGCATCAAATAAAAGAGAGATGGTTGCAGCTGGTTTAGTTGCTGATTGAAGTGAGATGATGCCTATTAGGGTTCCCTGTGCTCTCTCTCCATGCCAATGAAACATATGAGGGCATCCTGCAAAACCAAAAGATGTGTTAGTGAAAAAATGGGCCTTTCTGATCACTATTGGGAATGATGGATGTAGTTCCATCAGGTTCTTGTGTGTACTGATGGAGCTTGATTGAGGGTTGTTGTGAGTTGTTTGTAGTTTGAGGAATGGTAAAATTGTTCCTAGGTTCTTTAGGTAACTAGGAGTGGAGAACTGGAATTTCCAGTGATGTTTTGGAGAGAAATTGTGCTTGTATGTATGTTTGGATGTGTGGGTAGTATGGGTTGGAGGGAGGTGTGTTTGGGAATTGCTGTGCTGATGATTTTCTGGGGGCCTGTAATGGTATATGGTAAATGATTTTTCTCTGTGATGGTTTGATTGTTGTTTATGGAGAATGTTATTCCTGTTATGGTTTAAGTTAGGCCTTTGCTATGGTCCCAGGAGATTGAGCCCATAGGCTTATACCATACCCTGGGCCCATAACTTAGACCTAAGTAATCCCTGAAATGAAACAACCTGCAAAAGAACAAACATTCTTAGTGGGGTGGGGGGGGGGGAGGATCATTATGAAGGAGTGGAGGATTGGTGTCTGTTTGGTGGAATATGGATGCTGGTGGTTTTTTTGTGTCTGAAAGATGGGATGCTACTTTGGTCAAACATGAACTGACCCCTAATGTGTGATGGAAGTTCAGAGAGGGCATTGAAATGGGTTGTGTGTGATAGCTCATGACTAAGCTTGGATAGAGAGTCAGCAGGGCAGTTTGTTTCCCTGTATGTGTGTGTGCATTTGAATTGCACACACTGTTGGCACAGGATTTGGAGTTGTTGGTATTGATTGTGGATGTTCCATGGAGGTTGGGAGCAGTTGTTGATCCAGTGAACTAGCAAGGAAGAGTCAACCTCCAGGTGTATTCTGTTGATATAGTTTTCAACACACCAGTTAACTCCAAGGAATGCAGTAGTGGTTTCGGCAGGGTTATTGGTGCCATTGCCAAGAGGAGAGGCAATTGCATGAATAAACTTGCCTAAGTGATCCCTGATAATTACTCCAGCTCCAATTCTACCAGGATTGGTAAGGGCTACCATCACTGTTGACTTTTACAAAGAGGACATCAGGCTTAAGCCAGTAGACTTGCTTTGATATTGTGACTTGTTGCAATTGCTCTGTTAGACTGTAGGTATCATTCATATTTGGAGGCCAGTTGATCTGTGGATAGGATGTCTTGAGGAGAAGGAGGGCATCAGAATGAATGGCAAAGTGAAATCTAGTGAGAGATGAGGTTCTTGTCCCATACTTAGCACCACACCTATTTTTCCAGAGGTTCCAACATAGAATGATTGGAATGGTGTCAATCAGCAGCTTATGGACTACATTACTAGGATTTAGCAACCACCATTTCATTAGGAGCATTGAGAGAGGTAGTGAATCTGTAGTCAGACCAGCAACAACAACATATTTCTTCCAGACAATTTTTGCAAAGGAGCCAAAACTGAAGATGTGATTAATTGATTTACCTTGGGGTTTGATGAAGCATACACACTTAGTGACAGTAGGATGGCCAAAGGATACCACCCTGTCATCAGTAGGTAATTTATTCCTAAGTGTTCTCCAAAGGCAAAAGGACCATTTGAAAGGGATCTTGTTGTGCCATATTTTAGAATTGTTTAAGAGATGTTGTTTCTTAGGTCTAATTACTTCCCAAGATTATGCACATGAAAAAGTACCAGTTGTGTGGGGAGTCCAAATGGCCTTATCTGGTAGATGGGGGTTGTAATGGATTGGGACTTGCAAGATAGCAGGAATCATTTGTGGAGGGGCTAGACTGTTAAGCTTCTGGAGACTCCATTGCCCCTCTTCCCAAAGTTCAGATACTGAGATTCTTCCTGGTTTTGTACCACCACCCCTTTGATAAGCCAAAGGCCCTGTGCCCAACCAGTTGTCCCACCAGAAGCTGATGGCTCCTGAGAATAATCTCCATTGGATGTGTTTTTCTGCTTCTTTCTTATTAATCATGAGTTTCCTCCAAGTTTGGGATTGCCCAGTATCCCATTTCTTGGCCACAAGGTGAGATCTTTGGCAGTACTTAGACATGAGAAACCTGCTCCATAGAGACTGGGATGTTCTGAGATTCCACCATTGTTTAAATTCCATGGCTTTGCATACATCCTGAATTCGTCTAGTTCTAATACCTCCTTCTTCAGTGGGTAGGCCATTTTAGACCATGAAGCCCAGTAGTATTTATTGCTGTCTTTTTCAGTACCCCAGAAGAACTGAGCTGCAAGTTTTTCAAATTGTTTCAGGACAGATTTAGGAGGAGAGACTACTGATAGTAAGTGAATGGGGAGGGACTGGAGAACATGCTTGATTAAGGTGACTCTACCCCCTGGGAAGGAAGCTTGCCCTTCCATCCTCTGATTCTGCCAATAGCCTTAAAAATCAAATTGTTGTAGTACATGATTATCTTTCTTCCTATGTATAGGGGACATCCTAGGTATGTGATTGGAGACTCTTTTCTGGAGAAACCTGTAATTTGCTGGATTCTGCTCACATTGTAATGGAAGACACAATCTGGGGTCATAAAGTGACTCTTGCTTTTGTTGATTTTCTGACCTGAGGTGAGCTCATAGTCACTTAGGATTTTCATGATCTTATGGAGGGAGGCTCTACATCTAGAGGTGAAAATGATAATATCATCAGCAAAGCTTAGGTGATTGATTCGGGGCCCTTTCTTCTCCATGTAGAATCCATTGAAGAACTGATCCTGAGTGAGGTTATTAAGCATTCTTGACAGTAATTCAGCCCCAATGATGAAGAGGGATGGTGCTAGGGGATCTCCTTGTTTCAAGCCTCTGGTGGATTTGAAGAAACCATGTCTTGTGCCATTAACAATTACAGAATACCAGTTATTGGACATGGTTCTCCAAATCATGTCTATGATTTACTCACAAAAACCCATCCTTCTCAGCATGATACAAGTGAAGGCCCAAGATACTCTATCATATGCCTTGGAGATATCAAGTTTAATGACCACATTAGCACCTATGTTAGGTTTCTTGATTCCTTGGGTAATTTCTTATGCCAACATTATGTTCTCAGATATGTTCCTTCCTCTAACAAATCCTGATTGATTGGGTGAGATGATTCTGGGCAGAATAGGGTCCAATCTGGTGCATATGACTTTGGATATGATTTTATTGAGGAAATTGCTAAGGCTGATTGGTCTGAACTCAGTCAAGGAGTTGGGAAATTCAACTTTGGGGAGGAGCACCAGGCATGCATTAGACATGAACCTAGGCATGGAACTGCCTCTGAAAAAGGCCAGAACTACATTCAGGAGATCCATGTGGATAATGTCCCAACAAGATTGAAAGAACTTGCCATTCATTCCATCAGGACATGCTGCATTATTTGGATTCATTGAGAAGACTATATCCCTGAGCTCTTGTATAGTGGGATCTCTGGTGAGATGTTCATTATCTTCAGGAGAGATCATGCTTGGAATGCAATGAAGAAGGTCTTCTCTGATTTGGCCTCCTATTTCTGTGAACATGTCTTCAAAGTATTCACATGCATCATCACCAATTGCCTCATCAACTTGAATCCATTCCCCATCATTATTTTTGATCTTGTGTATGTACAATTTTCTTCTCCTTCCCCTGATTAGGCTATGGAAATACCTAGAGTTAGCATCCCCTTGTTTGAACCAGTGGAGTTGTGTCTTCTGCCTTAGTACTGCTTCCTCAGTTTCAAGTATTTTGTGTACTGTGCCTGGGCTTCATGTAGTTCAGTTCTGTCTGATGGATCATTAGTATGAAGCCACTTTTCCTCTGCTTGTTTAACCTTCTGTTCAAATTCTTTGGGCAATTGAAAGATGTCACCATACTGTTCTCTTGACCAGACACTCAAGGCTTTAGCAGTAGCTTTCAATTTTTGATGGAATACCCGCATTGCATTGCCTGATACCTATGTAGACCAAACCTTTTCTACTAAGGAGATGAAGCCCTGATTCTCAGTCCAGCAATTAAGGAATTTGAAATACTTCTGAGGTTGTTCATTTCTGACATGGAGCTCCATAAGTAAGGGGGAATGATCTGAACCTGCTGCTGCTAAATGGGTGTCAGTGGTGGCTGGGAATGAAGTTAACCAACTGTCATTTGCCAATCCTCTATCCAATCTTTTCCAAACAATAGAGCAAGGCCTCTACCATTTGACCAGGTATATCTTGGGCCGTAGAATCCAAAATCAGTTAACCCACAATCTTCAATCATGGAGATGAATTCTAAACTTTTATTCATTTGGTAAGGCATACCCCCAATTTTCTCATCAACACTGGCACATATGACACACCATGGGGTGGAACAATTTTTAGCGTTTAGTCTGAGTGAATCCCAAAGGGGACTTCTCATCAGGGGTTTACATTTAGCATAAACCACAGTAATAAAGAATGGTTCTGCAGCTTCAACATGTTTGAGTTCTATAGTCAATTGTTGTTCATCATGGTCCAAGACTGTACCACTGAATTCCTGATCCCAAAAAACCCAAATCTGTTCATTGACATTAGCAACTGCCTGATGCATGGAGAGCTGAATTCTATAATAATTGAGATGGTCTGGTTGACGAAATGGTTCTAGGATGGCAATGAAGGAGAGTTGATGGATTATTTTCAGAGTTTTGAGCCTTTCAATAGCTCTAGAGGTTCTGATGCCTCTTGTATTCCAAATGATTGTACTAATCATTAAATTTGGGAGGGGGATTTGTGATTTGGTAGGACACTGCTACTTCTGGTAGCTTTGCTTCTGGTGATTCTAGGGGATGGTCTCATTTTGGTGTTGGATCTGTGGGATTGCCTGTTTTCTTGTGTATGTGCCCCATTGATGGCAGTGGCAAGGAGTTCACAGTGTTGATCTTCTTCACTTTGTTCACTGACCTCTATTTCATCATCAAAATCACCACTCATCTCATCCTATGATATGATTGGCCTATATTCATCCTCTTGGGGTGAATATCTGTTGAGGGGGCATTCTTCAATAATACGTTCCAATAGGTATAAGTGTTGTTGGACTTTTCCTTGGAGTTGGGAGATGATGGTGTTTCCTTGTTCTACTTCAGAATTGGCAGAACCAGTGGTAAAGTTGGTAGTTATGAGGGGTTGGGTAAGGTTTGGATCAATTCTTAGATCATTATGAAATTGGGATTTGGCAATGGATTCTTCATTGGTATTGGTTTTTGTGTGAGTGTGATGGTTTTGGGGAGGAGAATTATTATCATCAGAAGGTTCATTGATGCTTATTCCTGATTGTGTTTTCATAGCTCTTCTCTTCTTTTGGCTGGGTTTGTTTTTGGATTTTGGAGATTGCAAGTTGAAGACTGAGTGAGCATGAGCTTTTCCTTTCAGCAGTCTTCTAATCTGATCATCATTCTGAATTGGTGGATCCTCTTCAGAACCAGAACCCACATAAGCAGTAGGCTGGGCATGCTACAGATCAGTGGTAGTAGGGGCTATGGAGTCCAACCTAGTGTCAGTCAATTGTGCATTGGAACACTCATGCAAACCATGAGGAAATCCATCCCCATTAGGATCCCCATCCTGTCTTAGTTCTAGGTTCTCCTTACATAACTCCTTACCTCCAGAACCTTCCTTAACAACATTTAAGATCAGGGGGGAATGGGGAATGGCACACTGGTCCCGAGCCACAGGACAAGTACCAGGAGGAGGGCCACCTGGATTTGCTAGAGATGGGGTAGGGATGGTACCTGTGTTGACAGAAGTAGTTGGCTGGGTTGATTGCTGTTGTGTTTTATCAGTTGTGGCCTGGGAATCATGAGATGGTTGAGGCTTGGGAACATAGACTTGCTGTTGCCTTTTGTTCTGGGAATTTGCTTTGAAATTCTTCTTTTTCTGGATTTTCCATTCCTCTTTGGAAAGTTCAGGTTCAGCGTGGTGATCTGGGGCTCTTGGTTTGGCATTTTGGTCTGTTTCTCCATGTTTTGCTCCTTTTTGTTGTTTGTCTGTTTGGTGTTGCTGGCTTGTTCCTGCTTTGTCACTGTTTTTACTGGGATGGGATTTGTTGAATCTGAGGTTTCTTCTCCTTTTTTCTTTTTTTGAGCTTCAACCTCTCTGGTTCTAACAGGGCATGTTTGAACAGAATGAGACAGATGTCTACAGTAGATGCAATAGGATTGGATACTTTCATATTGGACCTCCAACCACTGACCCTCCCCATTTACATCATGGTCAACATCATACCCCAACCACACATGAGAAGGTCTGTCCTTAGTAAGGTCAATCTGCATTTTCACTTTGGCCATACTACCTCTGGTTTTTTGAAATGAAGCAAGATCCAAGAAGAGAGCTTTTCCTATAGGAGATAAGAAAGGAGTAAGGATCTCCATATAGTACATATGCCAAGGGAGTTCTGGAATCATGACCCAGACTGGCACAATAGGAGAATCCTCATTGGGCTTAAATATGGGATTCCATGCTTCAATCTTCATCAGTTGACCTTGGATATACATTTGTTGCTTGGACCAAATAGTAGAGTGATCATATTCATTGTCCAGGTCTATGTATACAGTTCTTGCATTGAAGTGTGCGATTTTAACTGCACCTCTAAGCTTTGTTTGTGCAATGAAGCTTCTCCTAATAGCTTCCATTCTGGGCATGGTGTGTTGGAACTTGCCAATTACTGTGAATTTGCATCTGTCAGCAAATTTAACCATATAATCCTCTTTCTTAAAGATCACTGCTGGCTTGACCTGTTTAGTTGTAATGACAGGAGTGGCAAATTGGATGGAGGATTTCTCAGCTTCTTGTCTAGCTCTCAATCTAGTGACATAGGAATGAGTGATAGTAGGAGGTGAGGGAGGAGGCATTTTGCTGGTTGTGGTGGGAACTTGGGGGGGGGGGGGGTTATTTGGAGTTGATTTGGGTTGGGATATTGGTTGTGTTAATGGATGGTCTTCTGCTGGTTTTGCAGGTACTTTGAGATTCTTCTTGGACTGTTTGGTTCTGTCAAAGTTAGATGAGACTTTGAAAGGATTGATAGATGTGGGTGGGGTTTGGTTCTGGGTTCTGGCTTGAACTTTAGGAATATTATCTTGGGTATTCATGACAGGGAGATTTTCTTGGGCTTGTGTTGTTTGGTCTATGTCTGAAGTTCCTCCTGTATTATCAATCAAATTGGCATCTGTGAAGGTATTAGGAATTGGCACAACAGTAGTATGAGACACAAAGGTGATTGGTCCTTCCTGGTTGGACAGTTGCACATTTGGATGATTGGTTGGCCTTGGATCATCTTGGGTTAGGCTTAATGCCTCCTGTTTTTGGTGTTGGTTTTGGTGCTTAGGGTCTGAGAGTGGTGGAGAGGTAACAATCCCTCCTTGTTGAGCATGAGTATTCACTAGGGCATTAGGTCGAACACTTTTGGATGGAACAATGGCAGAGTTGGTTTTTTTAATTGTTGTGAAGTTTGGCTCAATGGAAATTGTGATTGGCAATTGGAATTCACTCTCATGGTTGTCAGGAATGGATTGGCATTGAGTTTGAGCCATTTGGCATTCAGGGGTATTTACTCCGGCTAGCTGGTGCATAACTGTTTGGTTTAAAAGGTCGTGGTGACAAATTCCTTGAGTAGATTGGGAGGAAATTATACCTACCTGTTCCTTAGACATTGAAGAAGAGATCACAATTGGAATTTGGTCTCGAATTGGCCCAGAAGTGGTAGTAACATTTCGTCGAACAATTGACCTCCTCAAACTGTCAAGCTCCTTTGAATTCAAAATTGAGACTTGTGTTTGATACCCAGGTGAAATTGATGGATCAAATAGGTCCTTCTCATCAAGGCGCACCTTTTGGTATCGAGTTTTCTCCTTTTGGACGGCTGAAACGCCATGAACGGCCATTTGAAGCTCGACGGCGATCTGAGGTTGGTCGGAGACGACGATTCCCAAGGTGGAATCGTCTGAAAATTGGTGGGGAGGTAAGCCTGAGCTTGGGGAGCAATCTCCATGGATTGGAATTTCCAAACTTGGCTCAAAAATCACTGGGGAAATGTTCTGAGATTCCAAGCGATTTGGAGCTACAGTGTTCCTCACAATGTTTTGCAGATCTGGAGCTTCTCGCTTGGAATTTGATGATGAAACCAGTTGGGGGTTGTGCGCAATGGGGAGGGGGTTATTTTGGGACTGGTCCGGTGGCTTTCCACCGCTGGACGGCGTGTCAGCGACCATATCGCCACCGCTGGGCACTGTTCACTATTGGTCGCCTGTACGGAGAAGATTTTAGAAAGTGGCGGCTGAAATTGGTAAATGGGGTGGGGGTGGGGGTTTAGGTTTTAGGGTTTGGGGTTTAGATTTTTGGGTTTGGGGTTTCAGGTTTGGGGTTTGGAGTTTGGGGTTTGGGGTTCGGGGTTTGGGGTTTGGGGTTCAGGGTTCGGGGTTCGGGGTTCGAGGTTCGGGGTTCGGACTTCAGGGTTCAGGGTTCTTTTTTTTTTTTTTGGCAATCCACTAGGCATATCCTAGGGCTAGTTTTTATTTATAAAATTAAAATAGCAAACAATTGTCATGATGTCCTAATAAATGAAGAGAATAAACTTTGCATTCTACATATACGCTACTATCAATATTGAGCAGAGTACTCAATATTGATATCACAAAAAATCTAATAACCTTTGAGATATTAAAAACTAGCCCATAAAGTCCATATATAACTATTTCGACTTCCGCTTTGTATATCCAGTTCATGTAATCCCAACTCCTTGTCCAGTTTTGTTGATTGTATATGTAGCTCCTATCATTGTGATTTTGCAACATTGTCCATCTGCTGTACCCCTTGTTATATTCCTCGATCATTTGATGTCCTGTTTAATACCTTTTTTGTCTCCTGTTCCATTCATCCTGGCAGCCTTGTTCTGTCCCAGTATTGGTCCCAAGTACTGATTGAATCTTCCTATGATTGCCCTGTGATACGTTGAGTCTTCTCCATGCCTCATTGCTTCTGCACTTATATAGGTGTGTGATGCACCTATCTGTTCGTACAGAAAGACATCTATGTAACTGATGCCCCAACGTCCACTGTATAAGGCCTTTGTTACTCCAACCAACTGAGCTTTTGTATATACTTGACTTGATTTTATTAGGTTAAGCATTAACTAATGCCACCAGTTGAAACTTCATCAAATTTTAGACCAAAGCACTCCCAAAGTATCCATTTTGCTTAACCGATGCAATGTACCTATCGAAACAAGTATACTGTTTTTGTTCCAGCACTTGACCACTGTTTGTTGTCATATCCATTACTCTTCGACTCCTGAAGCTAACTTGTGTTTGAAGGTTCAAAGTTCCAGTGATGTTGGTGTCCTGGACCCTTGCTTGAGGTTGAGCTCCTTGTATATTGTGGTAACAACTCAATGTTGTGCTTGAGTTAATAGTATCCAACTGTTTCCTTCTCATGCTTGTGTATGTCACCTTTCCTTCTTCAGGGGATTGAGTACATAGTACTAATACCACCCATTGAAGTCGTAATGAGTGACAAGGCATGCTTACCATTTTATATCCTGCAACAAAGAAAGCTAAGTCAGTGTAAAAAATGATCACTTTATACTCCTCCCATAGGATTTGTATACGATGATCTGATGTTGTCTGCCTACACCATCTTGTCTCCTTACTACACATTTTTCCTACGTTTCCATCCAACATATTTTTTTCTGTAGCTCCTTTCCTCCTAATCCCTCTAGTCCACTTGATCCTATCCTCCCTATCCCATGTTTCCTATTTCTAATATTCCTTCTGTACCATTTTGCCTCTTCCTTCTTTTCTGTTGATTCACCCTTACTGCTGGTTTTCCACTCCCTTTCCTCCTTGTATGTAGTCCAAATATCCCTTATGTTGATAATCTCTGTCTGCCTCCTTATATTCCCTAAGAATCCACTCCATTGTCCTATATTACCTATCTTCTTCTGCCCATTTCTGTTAGACATTCTGGGCAGATTTTGTTGCCTCATTTTGACTTCATTCTTGCTTGTATATTCCATTATATTCCTCTTCCTGTATCTATTGTTTATACTTGATTCCTTTCCCTTGACTTGCTTTACCAGTCTCCTCAATGAAATAAATTCCATCAGAGCAGGGGTCAAGTGTCCATTTCTATTCTGGGCACTTTACACCATATTTTCTTGCTGCCTGCATTCCTACTTTAGTTGTATGATGATCTTGGTCTGCTGCTTTATAGTGAAAACTTGATATTCTTTCTTCTTTATGTTTTTCTATCTTTAATTTCTTCCCAGTGGAATGAGTGTTTTGCACTGATACCACCACCTGGGGTTCTATCAAAGATTCGAGTGTCCCTGTAACAAAGAACCCATCGTTTGTATAAAAACAGGTATCCATATCCTCCTCCCAAGGGACTTGAATATGGTCCTGTGTGCAACATCTGGTATTTTATCCTTTCCTCATTACTTGGCAACTTTTACTCTTAAATATGGGCATTGCAATTTGTCTTCATTTACTATCCTCCTTCCCACTGAGTCAAGATCCCAGAATTGTTGACATTCTATGTATCCAGTATCAAGAGCATAATTGGCCAAGTGATCTGCTAGTTTGTTTCCCTCTCTGTATATGTGCTCTATCATGTAATTTCCTCCTTCCATAAGCTTCATGATCTCTCCACATGATCAATTATACACCAAGGTGGTTTCCACGGACCTTCTATGATTTTCTTCAGGAGCATAAAGTCTGTTTGAATACACACCTGTGTGTATTGCTGCAATCTGCAATATCTCAATGCTTCTACTATAGCCATTGCCTCTGCCTCTGTATTTGTAGTCTCATTGATTTCTTTACCCACTGACATTACTATGTCTCCATATTCATCTCTTATGCAAAATCCAATAGCACTTCTCCCTGGGTTTCCTCTTGAAGCACCATTTGTGTTCACTTTAAGCCAACCTTCATTTGGAAATTCCCATAACACTTTCTGTGTGTTTAGTCTAGGAGTGTAGTTTTCCATCATTGACACTATGTCTGGCCAATTGTGAGGAACATTAACAATACTTGGTTTTCTTATTCTGACCAAGGACTGTAATGTTAGGGAGACTTGATAAATCACTCGACTAGTTGACACTGCATCCCCATACTTCATATTGTTCCTTCTTTTCCATAACTCCCATACGATGCATGATGGCAATGCTTGCATAATTGGTCTAAGTCTATGACATACCTTTACTGTCCAGCACTTTGTAATGGCTTGTTGCAAAATGAGGCCCTCTACTGCAATTCCAGCTCTCGATAAGAAATATCTCCAAACAAACCTCGCAGTATTAGATTTAAAGAACAAATGCTGCATAGTTTCTTCCCCTAGTTTTGTGCAACAACAGCACTTTGAAGCCATTGAATAGCCCACCCTTATCATAAAGTAATCCAGTGGTATTTTGCCTTTCCATACCTTCCACATGAAAAAGGCAATCTTAAAAGGCAATCCCTTTACCCAAATCATCCTATATGCTAAGATTGGATCCTTTCTCATTCTTAGGTATTCCCAAGCAGTCCTCACACTGAAGAAACCTCGTGATTCCAGCATCCAATATGGGACATCCAAGGTACCTTGTCCAGTAAGTGTCTTGATTTTTTCCACAATGTGTAATGCCGACTCTTCAGGTAATATCTCCA
Organism: Nicotiana paniculata; assembly: GCA_005239505.1. Taxonomy (NCBI): domain Eukaryota; kingdom Viridiplantae; phylum Streptophyta; class Magnoliopsida; order Solanales; family Solanaceae; genus Nicotiana; species Nicotiana paniculata. The sequence goes on from ML319908.1 coordinate 20,256, forward strand.
ACAGCCTGTCCACTTTCCATGATCCTTCTTCTACCACACCATATACATTGTGTACTGTCTCATCTACTCCAAAATCATGAGGAATATTAAAGTACAATGCGCCTAACCCTGTCCAGTTATCAAACCAAAATAATGAAGACCCCATCTTTGGATGCCAACCAATATGATGTTCTACCATGTCCCTACATTCGATCATTTTTCTCCAGATATGAGATCCTTCTCTCCATTGAACCACAACTGAGTTATGTTTTTTGCAGTAATTTTGACTCATAAATGAGCTCCATAAATTAGGTTTAGTTCTATAGTTCCACCATAACTTAGCGAACAATGCCTTTGAGATGTCATATAGTGATCGAAAACCTATACCCCCTTCCTCAACTGGCATACACAGTGTGTTCCATGATGCACAGTGCCTATTGTTTCCACCTACTTCACTGCTCCAAAAAAATTGAGTAAAAATTTTGTGTAGCTTAGTTATAACAAAGTTTGGCGGATTAACAGTTGATAATAGGTGCATAGGCATGCTCTGCAGTACATGAGCAATCAGTATTGCTATGCCCCCAATGGATAATAGCTTACCTTTCCATGATTGAAGTTTATCCAAAACCTTTTTGATTAGGCCTTCATAGCATTCCATTTTTCTCCTGGAATAGATATGGGGCAGCCTAAGTATATTAAAGGAAAATCCTGCCTCTTTATACCAGTTATTCTCTCGACTTTTTGCCCCACTTCTATATCTGTTAGCTGATGCAAGTATACAGCTGATTTTGTCTTGTTTACTACTTTCCCAGATGATGCCTCATAGTCACACAAAACATCCATAATCAGTTGTAGTGAGGTATCATCAGATGAGGAAAAAATGATCGTGTCATCAGCATAGGCTAGATGATTGATCTTAGGACTCCATTTAGGAAGTCCAAATCCTCTGAATTCTTGGTTAAGGTGTATAGCATTTAGTCCCCTCGACAGTGCTTCTGCCGCTAGAATAAACAGGGTAGGGGACAGAGGATCCCCTTGTTTGACTCCCCTCGATGATTTAAAGAATCCATGTGCTTGACCATTGATCAACACTGAGTACCAGTTGTTTGAGACTATCCTGTATATCGTGTCAATCATTCTCTCTGAAAATCCCATCTTTCTAATCACCTTTGTCAAAAACAACCAAGACAATCTGTCATAAGCTTTTGTCATATCAAGTTTCATTACAACATTTGGTCCGGCCTTAGTTCTTAGTCTAATGTCTGTTATGATTTCTTGAGTAAGAAGAATGTTTTCAACCATGTTCCTTCCCTTGACAAACCCAACTTGTTCCTTTGATATTATATTAGGTAGTAACCCCACAAGCCTCTCATGAATCACTCTTGAAATGACCTTACTTGAGAAGTTACTAAGGATTATTGGTCTTAGATCAGAGAATGTAGTCATCTCTTTTTTCTTTGGTAACATGACCAAGTTTGTGCGTGTAACACATTTTGGCAATTCATGTCCATTGAAGAATGCTCGCACCATATCATATAAATCATCTCCTATTATATCCCAACAACATTGGTAAAACTTGCTTGTGAATCCATCTGGACCTCCTGAACTCTCACAATTCAATCCAAATACTGCATTTTTAACTTCTTGTTTCATGGGTTGTCTCATCAAGATTGAATTCTGCTCATCATAAACCATTGTTGGCACGTAATTTAGGATGTCAAAATTGGTTGGAATCGATTTTTCTTTAAACTTCTCCTCATAAAATTTCACAGCCTCGTCTGCAATTTCTTGCTCTTCTTCAATCCAGATTCCCTGGTTATTTTGAATTCTGTTGAGCTTTAGTTTCTTCCTTCGCCCCCTCACCTGTGCATGGAAGAATTTAGTGTTTCTATCACCTTCTTTGAACCAATTCATTCCTGCTTTCTGTCTCCAGTATTTCTCCTCCAATGCAAGAACCTTGATCAATTGTGCTTGTACTTTCTGTAGCCTTTCCCTATTCATCATTGTAGGATTAGCCTCAAATTCTGCCTCATGAACCACAACAACTTCCTCCAAGCTTGCTATCTTCTGGAAAATGTCTCCAAATGTTGCTCGACTCCATATTGATAAAGCCTTCTTAACCTTCTTTAACTTGTGATTGAACATTATGAATGGATTAGCATGGAAATCAATCTTCCAATTCTCTCTTATAACCTCCAGGAAAGCTTCATTCTCTACCCAGAAGTTAAGAAATCTGAAATGTTTCTTGACAGGAGATGTCTCAATATCACACTTTAATTGCATAGGACTATGGTCAGATCCTATCTTTGGTAAATGAATGACTTCGATACCTGGGAAAGTTTTCTGAAATTCCTCATTGGCCAGACATCTGTCAAGTCTCTTGAAAATACAATCCTCTTCTGCTCTCCTATTCCACCATGTGAATATACTACCTTCGAATCCAAGATCAAACAGATTACAAGTATTAATACAATGTCTAAAGTCGTCTATCTCATTTATGTGAACTGGTAAACCCCCAAACTTCTCTTCTTCATCCCATATGACATTAAAATCTCCACCTACTAACCACGACACATCCATGTCTCTTTCCATTGCATATAATGAATCCCATAATTCTATTCTTTCAATTGCATCACACTTAGCATATACTAAGGTTATCACCATCTCCACATGCGATTCTTTGTGATGTACTCTTAGAGTTATCTGTTGTACCATGTTATACATAACACTGACCTCAAATACCTCATCTATAAACACCCAGATCTTGTTTGAAATATTTGATATTGCCTGTGCAAAGCCAATTTTATTTCTATACCTTTCCAGTTTTCTTGCTTGTTGCATAGGCTCCATCAATCCAATGAATTCAAAATTATTTGCTTTGTGCATTTTGATCAATCTTTCAAAATCTTGTTGAGTATTGACTGACCTTATATTCCATAAGAGAGCATCCATCACTGATTGTTCGATTTGGTCAATGTCCTCCTTGTTTGAACCCCACCTGTTGGGGCATTACTGATGTCTTTAGGCTGCTTCTTCCTGCCTTTTGCTGCAGATTTTGCCTTATCCATGTGCCTTGGCGATAGATCCCCTTGCCTTGCCACATTTTGAAAATTCTGTGCAGTTGATTCTTGGTCCATGTCCTTACCAAATTTGTCTGATTCATCATTTGCATCTTTGGCATCTGCATCTCCAAAGGCTGCCAGTGCACTGGGAATTTGAAATTTAGGAATCATAGCTTTTTTTCCCTTTTGTTGAGCATCTGTGTTCGTGATGGATCCAATGACATGGTATCATCACGTATTTATTATATCTTTTGTCTTATCCGCAACCACCTTTCTTGCAACCTCTGTGTTCCCTGTTCCCCCTGGATCCTCAACAGTTGTACCTCTTACTTCAAGCTTTCCTGCTACTTTGTCACCTGTTGCTACATCTAACTGTTTATCTTTGACTCTTTCCTGATCATTGGGCTTTGATCCTCCATGTGTTATGTTCTCATTAGGATTGTCATTGAATAAGACAATGGGATCACCATTTATACTTTGATCTTCTTCATCTTGGTCTCTCATAATTGGTTCCTCATCCCTTTGTGCTCCTTCTAGTACTTCATCTTCTTCTGAGTCTTCTTCCCTTTGTTCTGACCATAATCTGCCTCCACTCCATTGCACTCTCTCCTTCACTGTAGGAAATTTTCCTTCGTCTGTTTGCATTTTAGCCAATTCCTTATCCACCATAGTCTCCTGCGATGGAATGTCTTGACATGATGTGTTTATTCCTACTGGCTTCTCACCTATCTTAGCATTGAAGATTTTTTCTACCCATTGTGCTGTTGATTCCTTATCCTTATGTGATTCCTTATCCTTGCCTGTATATGGTGTGTTCATTTGACCATTAGTCGATCCCATCCCAGATGAATTTGGAATAGCTGAGACATTAGGAATCAACTTTCTTGTATTATTTCCAGCATTTTCTGACTGTTTTTGCTCTACACCTTGATTACCACTTGCGGGAGTTTTTGGGCTAGAGTGAGCTGGTATTAATGCCAATTTCTTATCCTGTTCTTCTTCCTCATCTACTACCTCTAACACTGCAAATTTATTGCCAATTTGTACCTGTTTGTTTGTTCCTTTATTCAGTGAGATTATCTCTTTTCATGTATTTCTATTCTCTCCTGTTTGTTGTCCTACATTCCCATTCTTGTCACCAACATTAGGCTGCTGATCAGCATCTTGATGAACTGGAACCATCTCCTTTCCATTGTTTCTTTGAATTGCATTTTGGTTCAACACATTCCTAACTCTATTATCCTTAATTTCTTTCCACTGTTCCTTAGAGTTTCCAGATACATTACCCACAACCTTTCCACTAGATAGGATCATTAAAGGCTGGTTCGAATTAATCTTTTCCTTATTATTAGCTGTTTGTTTGGAGTTCTCTATGTCTACATATAACTCTGGGTGCAGCCTCCAACACTCATATTGATCATGACCCTGTATTTTGCAGTTCTTACAGTATTTGGCAGCATATCATAATGTATATTCACCCATTCTGTTCTTATCTCTCCAGTAGCCTCATTCTCTATGTCCATCCTTACCTTCTTAGACAGTTCAGATAGCAAGTTCACTAGTACCTTAACTCGAGCACAACTAGGTCTAGTTTTATTTATCGTGGCTATATCAAGATGCAATGGTTTGCCCATTGCTGCAGCTAGAGAAAATAGACACTCTTTCATAAAGAAGGTTGGTAACAATCCTGGGAATGATATCCAGGCCATAGCCTTAGGGGTTTCCTCTCCTGGTTTAAATTTAGAATCGTATATCAAAGGCCTAAGCTGGTAATCATAGCCATCCTTGTATTTGATGTAATGAGCATTTTTGGAAGTGAAACTCAGATAATCTTGCCATAATGTCATCCTTATTAACACATGCCTATCCCTTAGATGTCCAATGTTACACTCTCCCTTTATCCCACATTGAATAGGGATAAGTTTACGTAACTGTTGCAAATCTGGGCTTCCATACACTAGTTTTCCAACTATGGCATATTGTAATCCTTAAATAATATCCATTATCTTTACTTCAGCTTCTGTAAATTTAACTACATGATCTCCATTCAACAATGTAAGCCTACGCAATGGAATTGGATCCACAACAGCCTGTTCGTGCATGGCAGTGTTCAGCGTGCATGGTTTCAACAATTTCGCATAATCCATGGTTGTGGCTGTGTTGTTTGTGATCGTGGGTGGTTGGGTGATGTTAGTGGGTGGTGAGGGAGGCAGCCCAGCCACAGTGGGTGGCTGGCCAGCGGCCAGATTGGCCATGAAAGTGAGCGAAACTGGATTCGCACCTCTGTCGCCTCCAGTCGCAAATCGCTTGACCTAGAGAGCTTTTTTGGGGGTTTTTAGGGGCTTAGGATTTGGTTTGGGTTCAGGGTTTTTTTTTAAGCAATCCACTAGGCAGTTCCTAGGGCTAGTTTTTATTTATATAAAAAGCATAAAAACAAATAAAAACAAATATTTTGTTGTCTTACTAGAAGTAAGACCCTACTGAATGATAGCTACATTTGCCCTAGTATCAAGTTTGAGTAAGTGACCCCCAAACTTGATATTACACACTGATAAAATAGATAGATTAAGGTAAAATCACATAATAAAAATAGCCTAGTTACATACAACAATGGCCCATAATTTCTATGAATCCGCTTATAGACTCTGTATGACCATACCATTTGCACTGCCCGACCTCGCTGCTTGCATGAATAGCACATGTGATTGTTGCGCTGCATATTACCTTAGCTTCTACACATATAGCACCTGTAGCCAGCCAGTGTTTCGCTTTAAGCTTCCTCTCACCTGCTCTATTAACCAGCCAGTGTAGCCAGCCAGGGTTCAGGGTTTTTTTTAAGCAATCCACTAGGCAGTGCCTAGGGCTAGTTTTATTAATACTAAAAAAAAGAACCACATAGGAAGAGTACAAATAAGGGGGACAATAGCACCAGTAATGTTTCCTTTATGCCTTGGCTATATAATCACTCCTCTACGCCTCCCAATGCCNGTGATGATATTACATAAAACAATACTAATGTGATGGTAGAATAAGAATATGTAAACATAACAGTGATGTACTATCTTCTCTAATATTATGAAGTCTTCAACTTGTAACCGCTTGTCTTCCTCCTCTATCCTTTTCAAAATGTCTTCAAATTTGATGCTTTCTTCTTTGAACGAGTAGATTTTGTTGACACAGTTGGATAAACCTATTTTTGTTTGGCAACTCTCATTGGGAGTCACCTTATATTTGGATCATCATTCACCCCGCCGTCCCAAATTCTTTCCCTTGTTCGATTCCTCTTACTTTTTCCACTATGCATAGGTGATAAATCCCTTGTCTTGCTTCCTCTTCCCTGCACTGTTGCATCATTGCATCTTCCTCACCTTCTTCATAAAAATCCCTCCCCAGTATCACTGGATTTGGCATGTGTTGCAACATATCTTGAGACACCAAAGCATTTCCATCTTCTTTATTAATCAATGCCGCCTTGTTTTGTGTTTTGTTTCTGGTTCTTTTCACACTTCCAGTGCTAGCTATCTGAGTTTTATTTAGAGAGTTTAGAGGTTTGGAACTTACCAAAGCATCGAGCAACTTTCTGTCCTCCAAAGTAATAGTTGTTGGCCTTTTATCCCGCTGGTGCTGTCCACCAGTTGTGACTGCATATTGATCAGTCACACGCATAGGAACTGAATTGGTCATAAAAATCTGCTGCTGTGCAGTCGACTTTGCTCTAGATTTGTTTTGCTGCTGCCCAGTCGACTTTGCTCTAGGATTTCTTGCATTCAACTGTTGCATTCAACTGCTGCTGCTGTTGTCCAGTGTTATTTTTTACTGGAATACTAGGAGTTGTACTGCTCGACATGATCTGGTGCTGCCCATACTGATTTACTACTGGAAATTCTTGCGAATTTGTTCCAGTTGCATTATACTGCTGCCTAGTCTTAGGAATAAAATCAGGAGCTTTAGCATTAAGCTTGGTTCCTGATCCTACCTTAGAAGAGCTTCCAAGTTCTGGCAAGGATGGTGAACCTACTGATAAGATCTCCTCATCACCACTACACCTCTCACCGTCATCAGTAGAATCCTCCGCTAAATCAACTCCCCAGTCTTCTTCATCATCATACTCTGGTTGGTCAGCCCATAGCTTAGACTTGATTGCCATCGCCTTCACATTTGCTCTAATAACCTCATTATTATTTCCTGCGGACACCACCAACTGTCCTTGATCACCACCATGTTCGCCACAAAACTCCAACGATTGTGATGGTACTTCAAAGACGGAAGTGTTCAACGTAACCAAAGGTTGTTTGACCATATTTGTATGTAACATCATCGCGTTCTGGGCATTTTTGATTATTTTTTCCATATGTGGACTGGAAAGATGTAAGGTCGGAGCATTGGAGCTGTGTGCATGATTACTCATTAGTTCCTCAACCAAATTCACCTTTGAAGCTATGTTAGATAATGTCCCAGTCATTTGCTCGCCAACAGGAACAAGAGCAAGATCTATTAAACCTGCATTCTTCATGAACTGCTAGTGCTTTCCACTGCCTGGAGAGTTAGACAAACTCGTTGTTGATGTTAAATCTTGATGCACCTGCTGTATGTTCTTCTTACCGTCCCTCACCACAGATTCATTCATCAACACATCAAAGGAATTAGAACTCCTGAGGTTATTCACGTCCATCTCCTGATTTGTGCGACCTTGGATATTATTTTTGGTAGGTGACCTTCTTGATCGATTTACCACTGTAAAGTCTCCACCATTAGATTTTTGTACACCTTGAGGGTATGAATTTAATGCATCGATTGCTTGAGTATGAGCAGCAACAGAATGCACTGGAGTCTTGAGTGTTATTGCAGGAGCTTCAACTATCCCAACCTGGTGATTATTTATCTGCTCCTTTCTAACATTACTGTGCCTAACAACTGGTTCCATACCTGTAGCAGCTAAACTACCCAAATCATCAACACCTTCAAATTCTTTTTTCTCATCTAATACTGCAGTATCATGTGCAGCAGTGTTTATCCCATATTTTGGTCGACTATCAGTGGTATTCAGTGCAACATTAGCCTCCAATTGTGAACCTTTAGACTCCCTAGTTAAACCTCGATCAACCATATAATTTTTTGCATCCTTGAAGTCCTGAGTAACTCTTTCAAAAGCTTCAGCAACTGGAACAATTGCACCAGACGCTGGCTTTTCTCCTGAATCACCAGAACCAGCCTTATCAGTTACAATAACATTAGCTGATTGTGGAACATCAACTGGAATATCGGCACGACTTGACGCATTAGTTTTTTCCTGTGATTTAGAATTTAAAAAATCCCTAGCGTCCCCTTGTAATTTTTCAACATTGTTCATCTCCTCAACCAACGCCAAAATATCAGTAGGTAGAACACGATCATTTGTCCTAAAATTCCACCAAAGTTTACAAAAAAGAGCCTTTGAAACATCATGTAAAGATCTGAGCCCTATACCACCTTCCTCATATGGCATACACAATGTTTTCCATGATTCCCAATGCCTAGTATTTCCTCCCACCTTGCTGCTCCAAAAGAAATTTGCAAAAAGCTTATGTAGCTTGTCGATCACATAGCCTGGTGGGTTCACAGCAGATAGTAAATGTATTGGCATACTCTGTAGTACATTATTAATCAATACTGCTCTGCCTCTTATGGACAATAATTTACCTTTCCACGATTGTAGCTTGTCCATGACTTTGGTCACTAAACCTTGGTAGTAATCCATTCTTCTTCTTGCATAAAAAATGGGGCAGCCCAGGTAAATGAAAGGAAAATTTTGCCTTCCTATCCCGGTAATCCTTTCTACCTTGATAACTACCTCATTATCAGTCAAATGGTGCATATATATTGCTGATTTACTCCTATTTACCAGCTGGTCAGAAGCCATTTCGTATAAATACAGTTTTTCCATTACTAGCATTAATGACATATCATCAGATGAACAAAAAATTATGGTGTCATCAGCATATGCTAGGTGATTTATTTTTTGACTCCACTTAGGTAAACCAAAGCCATAATAATTAGGATCTAAATGCAAAGAATTCAACCCACGAGACAGTGCTTCCGCAACAAGAATAAACAATGTAGGTGAGAGGGGATCACCCTGTTTTACTCCCCTCGTTTACTTGAAAAAGCCATGAGGCTGCCCATTTACTAGAATTGAGTACCAGTTATTCCCTACTAAATCAAAGATCATACCGATAAATCCTTCTGAGAAGCCCATCTTCCTCATCATGTTTGTCAGAAATAGCCAGGATAGTCTGTCATATGCTTTTGCCATATCCAGTTTTATCACAACATTTGGGCCTGCCTTTGTTCTTAGCCTGATGTCAGTGATGATTTCCTGCGTTAATAATACATTTTCCACTATACTCCTTCCTTTCACAAAGCCTTCCTGTTCTTCTGATATCAAATTAGGCAGCATGTCCACTAGTCTTTCATGAATCACTCTCGAGAAAATCATATTGACAAAATTGCTGAGACTGATTGGCCTCATATCTGCAAAAGTACTGATTTCCTTCTTCTTTGGTAACATGACCAAGTTTGTGTGTGTGACACACTTAGGTAATTGCTGACCACAGAAGAATTCCCTCACCATGTCAAATATATCATCCTCTATAATCTCCCAGCATGAATGATAAAAGGCACCTGTGAATCCATCTGGTCCTCCTGCTGAGTCTCCATTCAGCCCCATTACTGATNGCCTGATGTCAGTGATGATTTCCTGCGTTAATAATACATTTTCCACTATACTCCTTCCTTTCACAAAGCCTTCCTGTTCTTCTGATATCAAATTAGGCAGCATGTCCACTAGTCTTTCATGAATCACTCTCGAGAAAATCATATTGACAAAATTGCTGAGACTGATTGGCCTCATATCTGCAAAAGTACTGATTTCCTTCTTCTTTGGTAACATGACCAAGTTTGTGTGTGTGACACACTTAGGTAATTGCTGACCACAGAAGAATTCCCTCACCATGTCAAATATATCATCCTCTATAATCTCCCAGCATGAATGATAAAAGGCACCTGTGAATCCACCTGGTCCTCCTGCTGAGTCTCCATTCAGTCCCATTACTGATTTTTTAATATCTTCTCTTGTTGGTAAATCCATCAGCTTTTCATTCTGATCGTTATCTATCAGAGTAGGCACATGGTTGAGTATATCGAAAATAGAAGGGGTAACAATTTCAGTGAATTGTTCTTTAAAGAATTTCACTGCCTCTTCTGCTATTAGTTCCTCTTCCTCAATCCAATTTCCTTGACTGCCCTTAATCCTGGTTACCCTCAATCTCTTCCTTCTTCCATTCACTTGAGCATGGAAAAATTTAGTGTTTCTATCCCCATCCTTGAACCACATCATACCAGATTTCTGCCTCCAATACTCTTCTTCCAATGCCAAGTACTTAATCATCTCTGCGTGTACCATTTTCAGCCTCTGCCTATTCATTTGCGAAGGATAAGACTCAAACTGTCTCTCATGCACCAAAACTACTTCTTCAAGGCTTGCAATTTTTTGAAATATATCTCAATAAGTAGCTCGACTCCAGGTAGATAATGCCTTCTTAAGCTTCTTCAACTTGTAGTTGAAAATCACAAATGGATTAGCACTAAAATCTGCCTTCCAATTTTCTTTGACAACTTCCTTAAATGATTCATGCTTTACCCAGAAATTAAGAAACCTGAATGGTTTCTTAATTGGAGNCAGGCATCGATCTAGCCTTTTGAAAATGCAATCTTCTTCCGACCTTCCATTCCACCAAGTGAAAAATGCTTCCCTTGAATCCCAAATCTGTCAAATTGCATGTATTGACACAGTGCCTAAAGTCATCAACTTCATTTAGGGACACTGGCAATCCACCATATTTTTCTTCTTCATCCCATATGACATTGAAATCTCCCCCAACTAGCCATGGTAAAGTCATATCTCTTGCCGTATGCATACATAGAGACCCATAATTCAATTCTCTCTATAGGATCACACTTAGCATATACTAGTGTGAGAATAGTCTCAACATGTGTTTCTGTATGGACCAATCGCAAGGTTAGCTGTTGCACCATATTATACATGATATCTACTTCAAATATCTCATCAATAAAGGCCCAAATTTTATTCGATATATTGACCACTGCCTGTGCCAAGCCAATTTTCCTTCTGTATTTCTCTATTTTGCTGGCCTGCTACATTGGCTCTAGAATTCCTATAAATTCAAAGTGATGTTGTCTATGCAGAATAATCAACCTTTCGAAAGCTTGCATAGTATTCACTGATCTCACATTCCATATTATGGCATCCATTATTGATTTTGGGATTTGGTAAGAGTCCTTCCTGTTTCCACCCCAGTTGATGGAGTTACTGAGTTATCTCTAGCCTGTTTCTTTCTTCCCTTAGCATTAGATTTGACTTTATCAATTTGTCTAGGTGAGAGATCCCCTTGACGAGCAACATTAAAAAAATTTTGTGCAGTAGACTCCTCATCAAGATCCATATTGGCATCCCCCTTTACACCATCATTGACTATCACCTCTGTAGCTTTCTGTATATTGACCCCTTCCATGTTCCCACCTTTTTCCAACTGACCTGCTCTCAATGGAACCTTGCTTATATATTTATTCTGCACATCAATTGACAATTTCTTTGCACTGGTTTTGGCTTTACTTATATCATCCCCTTACACTTCTCCTTTTGTTCCACATGGATCGATTGCATTACCATCCTTTTCTGTTCCACCTTGATCCTCAGTATTGGCTATTTGTTCCTTGTCAAGGTTTAGCTCTTTGTCAATTGCTAAACTTTGATCATCAGTAATCTGCTTAAGCTCACTATTTTCATTTATTGTTTGATCATCTTCATCCTCTGCATCTTCTCCAATTTCCTCTTCACTTGACATCCCTTCTGGGATTTGTCCTTCTTCAGATTCCTCCTCTGTCTGGTCAGCCCAAAGTCTGCCCCCCTTCCACTTGACTTTTTCATTACTTTTGAAAATATTAAATTCTGTATCTACCTGTAATTCTTTATCAGCATTAGTGTCCAATCTTTCCACTACTCCAGTATCCTGAGTTGGTACATCTTGACAAGAGGTGTTAATGGCAACTTGATTACCATTAAAGGTTCTTTGTACCCATTGTTGAGTAGTTTCCTTCTGTTGTTGCTGATCTCGTTGGAGTTCTACCCTTCTGTCTTCATTGGAATGCCCAGTTTCTAAGTTATTATTATTAGCCTTTCGAGCAGCTGAATTGAGACTATTACCTGTTGTGTTTTTATTACCATTATATCCTCTTTTAGCTTTTTCAGTCCTAGGAGACTTAGGAGTATAAGGAGCTTCTTCAGGATTTAAATTTCCAGTATCATCAGAATTCTGCAAATTTCCTTGTCCATCAATGTTTTCCACTAAAGCTAACTGATTTTCTTGTAAAGTCTCTCCATTTTCCACATTTAGCAGTGCAAATTGATTGGTTATTTGCACCTGTTGAGGTACTGCAACAACCTGATTCTCCATTAGAGCTAACTCCTGCCTAGGTTTAACCACTCCAGTTGCCTGTTTCTCCTTTACCTTTCCTCTATTGTCTCTTACTTCCTTCCATTGAGCAGCTACATTGCCCACAACTTTACCACTGGATAAGATCATTAATGGAGCAGATTCCCTTCCCCTATTATTATTCTCCTGCCCCACAGGCTCTTTAATAACAGTCTGTGCATCATTCCTTGTAGCCATTAATTATGGATGGATCTTCCAACACTCAACAATGTCATGACCTTGTAGTTTACACTCCTTACAATATTTAGGCAAGTAATCATATCTAATTTTCACCCATTCTGTCCTTATATCCCCAGTCATCTCATTTTCAATATCCATACGAACCTTCTTTGGGTGATCAGCTAATAAATCCACTAACACCTTCACACGAGCACAACTAGGCCTTGTATTGTTTACAGTAGCCATATCAAGGTGCAATGGTGTACCAACTGCTGAAGCTAAGGAAAATAGACATTCCTTAACAAAGAAAGTGGGCAACAAGTTTGGGAAGGAAATCCATGCCATAACTCTTGATGTTTCTTCACTAGTTTTGAACTTTGAATCATACAGTAAAGTTCGCAACTGAAAATCATGTCCAAACTTGTCTTTTACATAATAAACACTTTTCGACGTAAATTCTATGTAATCTTGCCATAATATAAGACGTGCCAATATATGTCGATCCCTAAGAAATCCAATATTGCACTCACCTTTGATTTCGCATTGCATGGGAATGATTCGACGTAGTTCTTGCAACTCAGGCCAACCATATGAAAATTTACATACAACTGCAAATTTCAGTCCTTCAAGAATGTTCATACGATCAACCTCTGATTCTGTGAACTTCACCATTGGTTGTCCTTGAAGAAAAGTGGCTCGCCTAAGTGGTATAGGATCAACAGGTACTGGTTTCTCGTGCATGGTAGTGTTACTCGTCGAAGGTTTCACTGCCTTCGCATAATCCATGGCAGCAGGTGTGTTAGTTGTAGTCGTAGGGGGTTGGGTTATGTTGGGAGGTGGTTGTGGAGGCATCCCACCCACTCCAGGTGGTTAGCCACCGGCCGGAGTGGCCATGGAAGCAGTACGAAGAATTTCGCGAGGCAGTCTTCTCCCAGTCGCCAATCGCCAGAGCTCAAAGCTCCTACGCACAGATTTTTGGTTTGGTTAAGGGTGTAGATTCTGGGGGTTTAGGTTTTTTTTTTGTTAGCGAATATATAAATATAAAACAAATACGTCCAAAGCTTACAAGATGTTCATAATTACCTACTAATGGTATGAAAATACTAATAACTTGCAACCTATATTCTAAAGACCTAAATATTGAGTGCTTCATCCTCATGAAGGTGTTTGTGGAGTCAAGTGTCAATGCCAAAAACCAAGTAGCACCTAAACACTAGGCGCCAAGGTATATAGTACATTGACAATACTGAAATCCCAACAACAACACCATGAATCTGATGCAAGCAAACTCATCCAAATACTGGAACCATAGTTGCTCTTCCTTATCCAACCATAGTATAAGAAAGCAAGTGAATTTAGTAGTTGAGCCATTTGCAATATATGTATTGTGTTATCACCTTCAGAATGAGTGTGTAAACACACTAATACCACTAAAAATTGATACCACACCATGAAATAAAGATTAGGAAGCAGTGCACATTGCAAAACTCTAGAAACTAACCAACTGATCCACTGGTAGTCTCTTTTCAAACTTGACGATTGATCCAATACCTCATGTAGACTTCTTTGTACCAGAACCTCAACTATATACAGAAATCTGTCATATACTAATTGATCCCCAGAATGAGCATGAAGCCATGCTAATACCACTGGACAATCAATCAACACACTCGAGATATAAAGATGATTAGGTTCAGGGAGTTTAGATAGATATGTCTCCATTAATCAGGTTCCTTTCTCTTGGCTATCCTAACTCTTAAGTTAGGAATTTGATATTTATCCATGCTTATCAATATCTTTCCTTCAGGTGGAAGTTCATGAAACGAGTGATATGTGATTGTACCTACAAAAGAGAACACAAGGTTAGCTAAAAAATCTGCTACTTTGTTCCCTTCCCTTAGCACATGCTGAAAAAGCACATTATATGTGCTCTTTATCTCCTTGATCCNCCCTTCCCTTAGCACATGCTGAAAAAGCACATTATATGTGCTCTTTATCTCCTTGATACTTCTGACTTCTGCACCTATAGACCATGGTGTCTCCCATTCCTCATCAATTATCCTCCTCATCACAAGTGAATCAGTCTCCATGATCAAAGGGTGAAGTTGCCTCTCCACACAGAACTTCAATCCTTCAATAATTGCTTTTGCCTCAGCAACAATGTTTATTGACTAGCCTATCTCCTTTGCTTCAGCATATATCAAGTCACCCTCATAATCTCTGACACAAAATCCATATGGACTAGGACCTGGATTTCCCCTTGATGCACCATCTGTATTACACTTGAACCATCCTTCATAAGG
>ML319909.1:0-25599 GCA_005239505.1 Nicotiana paniculata
CAGATGGCGAGAACACGTACCTCTTCTTCCGCGGACCAGCACCCGAATCCTCCAGGAGCAGCAGCTCCTGCAAGGGGCAGAGGCCGAGGTAGGGGAACAACTCAGCTCAGTGCTCAAGAAGCAGCTCCAACTGCGGAGCCCCAGATAGAGCTTGATGAGGGGGCTCCAACTCAGACTGTTCCGGCTGGACCAGCTCAGGTGCCAGAGGGGTTTATTGCTACCCCGGTGCTTCAGGATGCCTTGGTCTGACTTGTAGGCCTTATGGAGAGTGTAGCCCAGACTGCTGTACTCCCCGGGGCAGCCGTTGTATCTCAGGCTGGAGAAGGAGTCCAGACTCTTGCTAGCCACACTCCGGAGCAGATTACCCCTCAGCTTCAGACCCTAGCAGCCCATCCAATTGGGGTAGTTCAGCCAGTTGCTACAGCACCGCTCGTTGATGGGACATCTATGTCCTCCGATTCTTTGTGAATATTGGACAGGTTTATCAATCTTTTCCCTGTTCATTTCAGTGGTGCCACTTCAAAGGACCCCGGGAATACCTTGATAGTTGTCATGAGGTTCTTCGGAACATGGTTATCTTGGAAACCGATGGGGTCAACTTTGCTGCTTTGCAGATGACCGGTTCTGCCAAGAAATGGTGGAGGGATTATCTATTGACTAGACCAGCGGGATCACCTACTCTTACTTGGGATCAGTTTTCGCACCTCTTCTTGGAGAAGTTTCTACCTATTACTACTAGAGAGGAGCGCCACCGTCAATTTGAGCATCTCCAGCAGGGCAGCATGATTGTTACGCAGTATGAGACCCGTGAAAAATAAGCAGAAAAAGGCTGGAGTTCTAATTAATATGAACTCACTACCCGAACCTCGCACCTGCGGTGCTTGGGTCGCACCTGCGCTTGCGCACGTGCGGGAAGGCTTCCGCTTCTTCGGAAAAGGGAATGGCCACTGGGGCCGCACCTACAGACAATTTTGCACTTTTGCGGTCCCGCTTCTGCATAGGAAGTTGGAATCTGCGGTAAAGGGGAAGTTGGGCCTGGGTCGTACCTGTGGGCTATCGCTTGCACCTGCGGCCAAGGACTCGCAGGTGCGGACACACCAGAACTAGTGCAACAGAAGCCTTGGTTAAGTTTTAACTCAACTCGCGCATCGCCCTAATGGCACTCGAGCCCTCGGGGCTCCAAACCAAACATGCACCCAAATCTAAAACATCCTACGGACTTGCTCGTGCGATCAAATCGCTAAAATAACACCTAAAGCTACGGATTTAGCATCAAAACTCATGAATTCCTCAAGAACATTTCAAATTCACAATCTTCTCAATCGGACGTCCGAATTACGTCAAATAAACTCCGATTTCCACAAAATTTCACAGACATGGCATATATGTTATAATAGACCTGTACCGGGCTCCGCAACCAAAATACGGGCCCGATACCAACGAGTTCAATCATTAATCAATTTCTTTAATTCCTTTAAATTTCAGTTTAACCATTTTACTCAAAAATTTATTTCTCGAGCTAGGGACCTCAGAATTCGATTCCGGGCATACGCCCAAGTCCCATATTTTACTACGGACCTCCCGGGACTGTCGGAACACGGGTCTGGGTCTGTTTACTCAAAATGTTGAACAAAGTCAACTAAAAATCAAATTTAACTCTCAAAAATTATATTTCATATATTTTCACATAAAGGCTTTCCGGATTCACGTCCGGACTGTGCACATAAATCGAGGTGAATAAAATAATGTTAGGCTAACAAGCCCGGAATGGAGTCTTAAATCATAAGATGACCCTTTGGGTCATCACAATCTCTACCTCTAAAACAAACATTCGTACTCGAACGGACTTAGAAAAGTACATAAACTGGCGAACAAGTGGGGATATCTACTCCGCATGTCCGACTCGGACTCCCAAGTAGCTGACTCAACAAGCTGACCTCTCCATTACACTCAAACTGAAGGGTAACTCTTTGACCTCAACTGACGAACATGTCGGTCTAGAATGTCTATCGACTCCTCCTCATAGATCAAATCCTTGTCTAATCGGACAGAGCTAAAATCTAACACGTGGGACGGGTCACCATGATATTTCCGGAGCATAGACACATGGAATAATGGATGAACTGAGGATAACCCTAGAGGCAATGCAAGTCTATAAGCTACCTATATGACTCTCTCGAGAATCTCAAATGGCCTGATGTACCTAGGGGCTCAACTTGCCCTTCTTCCCAAATCTCATAACACCCTTCGTGTGCGATACCCGAAGTAATACCCTCTCCCCGACCATGAATGATACATCATGAACCTTACTGTCGGCATAACTCTTTTGCCTGGACTGAGCTGTACGAAGTCGATCCTGTATAATCTTGACCAAGTCCAAAGCCTCTTGAACTAAGTATGTACCCAATAACCGAGCCTCTCACCATCCAACTGGCGATCTGCACCGTCTACCATATAATGCCTCATAGGGAGCCATCTAAATGCTCGACTGGTAGCTGTTATTGTAGGCAAACTCCGTTAATGACAAAAATTGATCCCAAGAACCTCAAAAGTCGATTACACAGGCGCGGAGCATGTCCTCCAATATCAGAATAGTACGCTTGGACTGCCCGTCCGTCTGAGGATGGAATGATGTGCTTAACTCAACCCCCGTACCCAACTCACGCTGAACTGCCCTCCAAAAGTGAGAGGTAAACTGCCTACCTCGATCAGAAATGATAGACACGGGCACACTGTGAAGGCGAACGATCTCCCGAAGATATATCTCTGCCAACCGCTCTGAGGTATAAGTACTTGCCACCAGAATGAAGTGTGCTTATTTAGTCAGCCTATCCACAATAACCCAAACGGCGTCGAACTTCCTCTGAGTCCGTGGGAGTCCAACAACAAATTCCATAATGATCTGCTCCCACTTCCACTCAGGAATCTCTATCTGCTGAAGCAAACCACCGGGTCTCTGGTGCTCATACTTCACATGTTGACAATTTAAGCACCGAGCCACATAAGCAACTATATCATTTTTCATCCTTCACCACCAATAATGTTGTCGCAGGTCCTGGTACATCTTGGCAGCACCCGGGTGAATAGAATACTTAGAACTGTGAGCCTCCTCAAGGATCAACTCACGAAGTCCATCAACATTAGGTACACACACTCAACCCTGCATCCTCAAAACACCCTCATCTCCAACTGTAACCTGCTTGGCACCACCATGCCGAACTGTGTCCCTAAGGACCAACAAGTGAGGGTCATCATATTTCCGATCTCTGATACGCTCAATTAAGGAAGACCGAGCGACTGTACAAGCTGGAATACGGCTGCGCTCTGAAATTTCTAACCTCACAAACTGATTAGCCAAAGTCTGAATGTCTGAGGATAGCGGCCTCTCACCGACTGGAATGAATGTGAGGCTGCCCATACTCACCGCCTTCCTACTTAATGCATCGGCCACCACATTGGCCTTCCCCGAATTGTACAATATAGTGATGTCATAGACTTTTAGTAGCTCTAACCATCTCCTCTATCTCAAATTGAGATCCTTTTTCTTGAACAAATACTGAAGGCTACGATGATCCGTGAAAACCTCACACGACACACCATAAAGATAGTGCCTGCAGATCTTCAATGTGTAAACAATGGCTGCCAAATCTAAGTCATGGACAGGATAATTGTTCTCATGGACCTTCATCTGTCGAGATGCATATGCAATCACCCTACCTTCCTGCATTAATACCGCTCTGATCCCAACACGGGAGGCATCACAATATACCGTGAAAGATCCTGAACCTGATGGCAACACCAACACCAGTGTTGAAGTCAAGGCTGTCTTGAGATTCTGAAAGCTCGCCTCACACTCGTCCGACCATTTGAATGGGACACCCTTTTGAGTCAACATAGTCATTGGGGCTGCTATAGATGAAAACCCCTCCACAAAACGACGGTAGTAACCTGCCAAACCAAAGAAGCTCCTGATTTCCGTGGCTTAAGTGAGTCTAGGCAAGTTCTTGACTGCCTCAATATTCTTAGAATCAACCTGAATACCCTCTATCGATACGACGTGACCCCCGAACGCTACTGAATCCAACCAAAACTCGCACTTTGAAAATTTAGCATACAGCTGACTGTCCCTCAAAGTTTGAAGCGCTATCCAGAGGTGTTGTTCATCCTCCTCCCGGCTGCGGGAGTATATTAGAATGTCATCAATGAACACAATTACGAAGGAATCCAGATAAGGCTTCAACACACGATTCATCAAGTCCATAAATGTTGCTGGGACATTGGTCAAGACAAAAGACATTACCAGAAATTCATAGTGCCCATAACTCGTCCGAAAAGCTATCTTAGGGACATCGGATGCCCTAATCTTCAACTGATGGTATCCTGATCTCAAATCGATCTTTGAAAACACCTTGGCACCCTGAAGTTGATCAAATAAATCATCAATTATCGGCAACAGATACTTATTCTTGATAGTGAATTTGTTCAACTGCCGGTAATCTATACACATCCTCATCGATCCATCCTTCTTCTTCACGAAAAAAATCGGTGCACCCCAGGGCGAGACACTAGGTCTAATGAAGCCCTTATCAAGAAAGTCTTGCAACTGTTCTTTTAATTCTTTCAATTCTGGTGGGGCCATCTGGTAGGGAGGAATAGAAATGGGTTGAGTGCTCGGGGCCACATCAATGAAAAAATCAATATCCCTGTCGGGTGGCATCCCCGACATGTATGCAGGAACACCTCGAGAAACTCACGAACGACAGGCACCGAGTCTATAGAAGAAACCTCAGCACTAGAATCACGAACATGAGCCAAATAAGCCGAACACCCCTTCTCGATAATACGTCGAGCCTTCATATAAGAAATAACCATGTTGGAGGAATGACAAGGAGTCCCTTTCCACTCTAATCAAGGAAATCCTGGCAAGGATAATGTCACTGTCTTGGCGTGACAAGCCAAGATGGCATAATAAGGTGACATCCAATCCATGCCCAATATGACATCGAAATCAACCATATCAAGAATAAAAAGGTCCACATTGGTTTCAAGAGCCTCAATAACGACCACACATGCGCGATACACACGATCTACAACAATAGCATCCATCACAGGCGTAGACAGATAAACAGGGATGCTCAAGGAATCGCGAGGCACAACTAAATATGAAGCAAAATAATTATGACACATAAGAGTAAGTAGACCCCGGATCAAACAGAACTGAAGCATCTCCATTGCAAACTGAAATGGTACCTGTGATAAAAGCATCGGAGGACTCCGCCTCAGGTCTGGTCAAAAATGCATACAATCGGGGCTAGGCCCTTCCACCCTGAACCATGTCTCTGGGATGACCTCTGATAGGCGGACTTCCACCTCTAGCTGCTGGCCTCCACCTCTAACAATATGGCCCCTACTTCTGGCTATCTAACCCCTACCCCTGGCTGGTTGGGCAGGTGGTGCGGCAGCTGGTGCAAGAACTATAGCACGAGAACCCTTATACTGAGAACTACCCGACGCAAGAGGGCAATACCTAGCAATGTGCCTCGGGTCATCACAAGTATAACAAGACTTTGGCTGCTGAGACTGCTGGCCGGCAGACTGACCATTTCGACCTGTATAACCACCTTGAAAACTTTGAAGAGGAGGTGCGTTGATAGGAGCTGTATGATCAGAATAAGGCAAGAAAGAACCACGACCACCTGGGGTACCATGGAATGTCTGAAGTTCTGAATGGAATGGCCTGGAAGAATGGCCTCTACTTAAAGTAACCCCGCCTCCAGATGAGGCACCGCTGAATCCACCGGAATGGCGAGGTCTCTTGTCTGACCCCTGACCTCCCAATCCAAGAACTACCTCAACTCGTCGGGGCACATTGGCCGCATCCTGGAAAGATATCTCGCTCCCTGTCTCCTTATCCATCTTCAATCGGATAGGCTGAGCAAGACCCTCAATAAATGTCCTGACCCTCTCCCTCTCCATGGGTAGCAAAAGAGTAGCATGACGGGCCAAATCCATGAAACGGGTCTCATACTGCGTAACAGTCATGCTGTCCTGCTGGAGACACTCAAACTGACGGCGGCGCTCCTCTCTAGTAGTAATAGGTAGAAACTTCTCCAAGAAGAGGTGTGAAAATTGGTCCCAAGTAAGAGAAGGTGATCTCTCTTATCTAGTCAATAGATAACCCCTCCACCATTTCTTGGGAGAACAAGTCATCTGGAAAGCAGCAAAGTCGACCCCATTAGTTTCAAGGATACCCATGTTCTGAAGAACCTCATGACAGCTATCAAGGTATTCCTGGGGGTCCTCTGAAGTGGCACCACTGAAATGAACAGGAAAAAGCTTGATAAACGTGACCAATCTCCACAAACCATCGGAGGACATAGTTGTCCCATCAATGAGCAGTGCTGCAGCAACTGGCTGAACTACCCAAACTGGATGAGATGCTGGGGTCTGAAGCTGAGGAGTAATATGCTCCGGAGTGTGGGTAGCAGGAGTTTGGAATCCTTCTCCAACCTGAGATACGGCTGCTACCCCGGGGAATGCACCAGTCTGGGATACACTCTCCATAAGGCCTACTAGTCGGACCAAGGCATACTGAAGCACCGGGGTAGCAATAAACCCCTCTGGGACCTGAGTTGGTCCCCCCAGAATGGTCTGAGTTGGAGCCCCCTCATCAAGCTCTATCTGGGGCTCCGCAGCAGGAGTTGCTGCCTGAGCATTGGGCTGAGTTCTGCCCCTTCCTCGGCCTCGGCCTCGGCCTCTGCCCCTTGTAGGAGTTGTTGTTGCTACTGCTGCTGCAGGATTCAGTTGCTGGTCATCGGAAGAAGAGGTATGTGTTCTCGCCATCTGCGAGAGAATAATAATAGAAGAGTTTAATCTGTATTGGGATAACAAGAATCGCACGACGGAGTTGAATAAAAATGCACTTGTTCCTAACTTTATAACCTCTGAAAGATAAGTACAGACGTCTCTGTACCGATCCCTCAGACTCTATTAAGCTTGTCCGTGAATTGTGAGACCTAGGCAACCTAGTGCTCTGATACCAACTTGTCACGACTCGATTTCCCACCATCAGGACTGTAATGGCGCCTAACGCTATACTTGTTAGGCAAGCCAACATTACAGGGTTACGACATTAAAACAACTAAAACATATAAGAAATGTTACTGCCATCCAATATACGATACCAAAAGTAATAAATGAAATAGTAAAATGATACTGCAAAACTAATACTAATGTCTAGCTACCCAGGGTTTGGAGTCACGATTCACGAACAACTAAGAATTTACTAAAAGTATTTGGCTGAAAGAAAATTTACATCGATTTTGAACTAAATAAAACAACAAATGAATAATGAGGAGAAGACTCCAGGAATCTGCGGACGTCGGCAGATCTACCTAGTGTCTCCTAGCGAATAGTCTGCTACAAATCGAACTCAGCTCGGACCTAAACCTAGATCTGCACAAGAAGTGCAGAGTGCAGTATCAGTACAACCGACCCCATGTACTGGTAAGTTTTGAGCCTAACCTCGGGGAAGTAATGACGAGGCTAGGACAGGACACCACATAAAAATCTGGAGATGTATAATCAATCTAGCAGAAATAACAACAACTAAGGAATTAAGACATCAAATAATGGGAAGGGGGCATGCAGTGGGGAATTCAACGTAAGGATTGAGAAAAGCGTTGAGAAAATCGCCCTAAGTCTTCTACCCTTGTGAAAAATAAGAAGAAAAACGGCTGGAGTTCTAATTAATGTGAACTCACTGCCCGACCCTCGCACCTGCGCTTGCGCTCGTGCGGGAGGGCTTCTGCTTATGCGGAAAAAGGAATGGACACTGGGGCCGCACTTGCAGACAATGTTCCGCTTCTGCGATCCCCCTTCTGCGGAGGAAGTCCACATCTGCGGTAAAGGGGAAGCTGGGCCTAGGTCGCACATGCGGGCTGTCGCTCGCACCTACGAGCTCGCACCTGCTGCCAAGGACTCGCAGGTGCGGGCACATCAGAACTAGTGCACCAGAAGCCTTGGTTGAGTTTTAACTCAACTCGGGCATCGCCCGAATGGCACCCGAGCCCTCGGGGCTCCAAACCAAACATGCACACAAATACTAAGAACATCCTACGGAATTTCTTGGGTGATCAAATCGCTAAAATAACACCTAAAACTACGGATTTAGCATCAAAACTCATGAATTCCTCAAGAACATTTCAAATTCACTATCTTCTCAACTGGACGTCTGAATCACGTCAAATAAACTCCGATTTCCACCAAATTTCACAGATATGACATATATGTTATAATAGACCTGTACCGGGATCCGGAACCAAAATACAGGCCTGATACTAACGAGTTCAAGAATTAATCAATTTCTTTAATTCCTTTAAATTTCAGTTTAACAATTTTCATCAAAAATTCATTTCTCGAGCTAGGGACCTCGAAATTCGATTCCGGGCATATACCCAAGTCCCATATTTTACTACGGACCTCTCGGGACCGTCGGAACACAGGTCCGAATCCATTTACTCAAAACATTGACCAAAGTCAACTAAAAATCAAATTTAACTCCCAAAAATTATTATTTCTTATATTTTCACATTCCGAATTCACGCTCGGACTGCACACGTAAATTGAGGTGAATAAAATAATGGGTTTTTAAGGCTAATAAGCCCGAAATGGAGTCTTAAATCATAAGATGACCCTTTGGGTCATCACATCAAGTCTTCACATACAGAGCAACATCATCAGCCATTTGAGGCCAATAATAAGCACAACGCAACAACGTCATAGTGTGTTCTTCACCTGGGTGACGAGCCCACAAAGTATCATGGTATTCCATCAGAAGAGTCTTTCGCAGTTCTTCTCTTTTAGGAACACAAAGTCGGTTCCCTTTCACCTTCAGAAATCCATCTTCCATGTAGAACTGGCGAGTCTTTCCTTGTCCTACCAAATATCATTATCAACATAATATTTCACCCTTATTACTCCGTATCAATCCACCCTTATTCATTCTGTTGCAGCGTGCAACCTGATCCCACCGAATAATCATATTCACCCTTATTCCTCCTTATCAATCCTCCCTTATTCCTCTTGTTGCAGCGTGCAACCCGATCCGACCATATCATAATATATTACACATAGTGTACAGAAGTTTCATAAAATTCTCACAAGTCCCTTACCAACTCATAAAATTTAGAACAAAGAGCCATATAAATAATAAAGCTTCAATAAAATATTACTACTCAGCGAGACCAAGCCAGGACATCACAGAAAAAGCCAACAAGAACAGTTTAAACCAAAAGAGGGGAATCAATAATCCTACTGGGTAACAAATATCTTTAACAAGGGAACACATTATCTAATGGGTAACAAGTAGGCATTAGATTACAATTAGACATGTAACAAGTAAAGCAAGAAGGAAAAGCAATATAAGGAGAACGGAAGAAATCAAGTATAACATGTAGATTGGCGGCGTATAGGTACTCGTCACCTCACGTATATTCCGCTCACATGATTTACCACATAACAAGTAAGGCAAAGGTTCCTAAACCCTCAAGTCAAGGTTAGACACAACATTTACCTCGCTCCAAATATCATTCAAAATTCAGTCACAGCCTTGCCTTTCAAACTAGCCTCCGAGCCAACAATATCTAGCAAACTACCAACCAAACGATTCAAAATAAGCCTTAGGAATCACCGACGATAACAAAAGGTTAAATTTAGGTCATTTTAAAAAAGTCAACAAAAGTCAACACCCAGTCCCGCTTGGTCCAAACCCGAAATGCGGACCAAAACCCGATTACCCATTCACCCCCGAGCCCGAATATATAATTGGTTCTGGAATCCGACCTTAATTTGAGGTCTAAATCCCCAAATTTTGAAATACCTAGTTCTACCCAAAATCCCCAATTCCACCATGAAAACCTTAGATTTTAGGTTGAAATTGTAAAATGAAGTGAAAGATTGAAAGAAACGAGTTAATAATCACATACCTATGATTTGGGGAAGAAGTTGCCTTTGAAAAATCGCCTAGGCAGTTTCTTGTGTTTGGAAATGTTGAAAAATGAGAAAATTCTCGTCTAAGTCAAGACCTATCAGCTGCAGATGTCGCATTTGCGACCTGAGCTTCGCATTTGCGAAGCTCGCAAATGCGAGAGAAGTATCGCAAATGCGAACCCCTCGCATTTCTGCAACCTTCACAAATGCGAGCCAATTACTCGCAAATGTGAACAATCGACTTCCGCAAATAAGGATCTTTTCTCGCAAATGCAAGACTGCCCAGCCCAGCCCATGCTCGCAAATGCAAAGCTTCCTCGCAAATGTGAGCCAGACATCGCAAATGCGAAATCTGCAGACCTAAACACACCAGCTATGTTTTCCACTCCGTAGCCTATCCGAAACTCATCCGAGCTCTCGGGGCTCCAAACCAAACATGCACACAAGTCTAAAAATATCATACGAACTTGCTCGTGCAATCAAATCGCCAAAGTAACACCTAAACTACGAAATTTAGCACCAAAACATATGAATTTCTCAAGAACACTTTAAAATTTCCATTTTCTCAACCGGACGTCCGAACCACGTCAAATCAGTTCCATTTCTCACCAAATTTCACAGATAAGGTATAAATATCATAACGGACCTGTACCGAGCTTCAGAACCAAAATACAGATCCGATACCAACAAGATCAAACATTAACCAATTTCTTATAACCATTATAATTTTAGTCTTTCAATTATCATCAAAAATTTATTTCTTGAGTTAGGGACCTCGGAATTCGACTCCAAGCATACGCCCAGGTCTCATATTTTACTACGGACCCACCAGGACCGTCAAAACACGGGTCCGGGTTCGTTTACTCAATATGTTGACCAAAGTCAACTAAAATCAACTTTTAAGGCCAAAAATTATTATTTCCTCAATTTTTAAAATAAAAGCTTTTCGAAAATCATGCCCGGACTGTGCACGCAAATTGAGGAGGGTAAAAATGAGACTTTTAAAGCTAAAGAGCACAGAATTGGGTTTTAAAACATAAGATGACCCTTGGGTCATCACAATGGGAGGCATAGCATCGTTCTGCATCCTTCACCTTTTGCCTGTCGAACGCAACTGGATGCCTCTCTTGTAGCAAGACGCTGCCTAGAGCATAGTCACAAGCATCCATTTGTACTTTGAATGGCTTGGCCAAATCAGGAAGGGAAAAAATGGGGCTACTAGGCATAACCATTTTCAATACGTTGAAGGCCTCCGCTCGCTTGGGACTCCAATCCCATGGCATGACTTTCTTTAGGAGTTCTGTCAACAGCACTGCAATGAAAGAGTAATTTTTCACAAATCACCGATAAAAGTTCCATAGGCCAAGAAACGCCCTCATGGTGTGGATATCCTTAGGAGGCAGCCAATCTGTGACAGCCTCAGTCTTTTTTTGGTCCATCTTGATCCGCCCCTCCTCGATGACTTGTCTGAGGAAGTCAATCTGCTTTTGCGCGAATGAGCACTTGTATAGCTTCACATATAATTCATGCTCCCGCGGTTGGGCTAGGACCTTTCGCAGGTGCTCCAGGTTTTCCATGCTAAGTGACGGGCGTGTGGACGTACGCCACGAGGGATTGTGTCACGACCCAAAATACTAACTCAGGTCGTGATAGTGCCCAACACCAGGGTTAGGCAAGCCCACTCTTAAATTACTAAGGATTTCTCCCATACTTGGTTAAACATCCCAACACGTGCCAAGTTTTAAAGTTCAAAACATTAATTGAAAAAGATAGTAAGCCATTTTTAATCAAAAACAGTCGTAAAGAGGAGTGAGCCAATATATATACAAACCCGCAAACCAAAATAACCACTACGTATGTGCCAGGAACTAGTGTCACAAGTCCTATGGGCATACTAACAAAATATACAAAAGATATAATATACAGTCCCATTGTCTGAAAGGAATAGACGGGAAATAAGCAAAAGAAAACTGCATGATGATGCCGAGGTCGTTGGGAGAAGCAGATCACCGTGAAGTCGGGTCAACCTATGATTAGAATCGAGCTCCGGTCTGATAACCAGATGCACCTGCCTCAGAACCTGTACAATTAAGTACAGAAACGTAGCATGAGTACATAAACAAATATGTACCCAATGAGTATCCTGCCTAACCTCGAAGAAGTAGTGACGAGACGTCAACTTGACACTCACTAAGGTCCAACCAAATGATTATCAAGATATAATATCAGTAACAGACATACAAGGATGATAAAAGCAGTAAACATTTAAAATGACAGTAATTCAAATAAATACTGGAAGTAAATATACAATTTCTACTTCATTATTCTTTTCTTTCCTTTAGAAATATATCTGGCCACTCAAAATCCATAAAATAATTCTTAACAATTCAACATGCCGCATACAGGATAAGGACAACCGGCCTGAGCCATCATAATGATCATATATGTGCACTGCCGAGGGTCGAACAGCCCGAACCATAATATATATCTTTCAATCTCGCCGTGGCGTACGTCCCGCTCCCATGAGAGTAGGGGAAATAACACTCCGCTCGTGAAATGTAAATTGCGAAGCGGTCACATGCACACACAATCCAGACATTTATTCTTTATAAATTACTCTTCGTGATCAATTCCTTAAAATTACTTAAATTCCATGATCTCAAGGAAAGAGGCCGCAAGTAACATTAATTCACTAAGCATATAGTTCATTTCAAGGAAAACATAAGGCATGGTGTAGGCCTAACTACCCGTACATAACAATAATAGTCGCTACGTACGGACTCTCATCACTTTGCGCATACGTAGTCCCCACAAACATTAGCACATAGTCATTTAAAGCACCTATGGGAACAGTTCCCTCTTACAAGGTTAGAAAGGAGACACACCTCGGGGCGAATCTACTCCCCGGACCAAGAACGCGCCCGAAAACCCGAACTCTACACCCGAGTACTCGAAACTAGCCAACTGTTATACAAATACATCAATTTATGCTCAAAGTATGGAAATCCTCCTACTACTAAGTCAAATTCATCATTCTTAAAGAAATCCTAAAATCCAACCCAGGGCCCGCATGCTCGGATTCCAAAATTTTCGAAGGAAACACTCACCCATAGCCTAAGGATCATTAATATACGATTTTTGTATGATTTCATAGCCAATTCACAGGTAATATTCTAAATTCTCGAAGGCCCTAGGTTACTACCCAAATTCCTAAATTTTTCCACTAATTAAGTAGTTAAATCCAACTAAGAATGCATGCATTAACCAACTTTAGGATAGAATTTACTTACCTTTCAGTGGTTGGGTCGTGGAGCCCTTTTTCCCAGCTCTCAAGTGTTCTAATGGAGGAAGAAAATGAAGAAAAATGATGAATCCCGTATTTTAAAGAAACACACTGCCTGACAGTGGTTCCGCACCTGCGGCTCGAGGACCGCACTTGCGGTCTCGCACCTGCGGAAATGGACGAGGAAGCCTGGGCCCGTATCTGCGGAGAAGAGACCGCACCTGCGAGAAATGGGCTGCCCGCTGGGGGTTGCACCTACGAGGCTGGGACCGCAAGAGCGGTCCCGCACCTGCGACTGGGCAATCGCACCTGCGACTGGGCAATCGCACCTGCGGTCAGACAAGACAGGTGCACCAGCAGCTATTCCAGCTGGTTTTTGGCCTCGTGTGGTGTCCGGGAGGCACCTAGGCCCACCCGAGCCCCCGTCCGAATATACCAACAAGTCCCAAATCATAATACGGACTCGATCGAGCCTTCGGAACACCCAAAACAACGCTAAAGCTCAAAATCACACCTCAAAACCCCTAGAACCAAACTTAGGAATTTTAAGTTTTCTTGACTTCGCTAACAACGCGTCGAACCGACCTATACTACTCGGAATGACACCAAATTTTGCAGGCAAGTCATAAATGACATAACGGAACTATTCCCGGTCTCACAATTCTGTTCGGACCTCAATAACTCAAAAACACGTCCCAAACCACAATAAGAACCTAAGGAACTCATATTTCAATATTGGGCGCCGAAACGCTCCCAGGTCATTCAAAACTCACTCTGAACATACGCTCAAGTCCGAAATCATCATACGAAGCTACCGGAACCGTCAAAACTCGATTCCAATGTTGTTTATGTATTGGTAATAAAGCATTTCACACGTAAGCTAGCTTTTGACAACTCAGCCAGTCACGTGGACACAAGAAAATGCGACAGCTGGACGTGACTCCTTGAAGAGACACGGTACAAAGAGGCACGGTTCAGTAAACCCACGAACTTATCAGCCAAGGGAAACTCAACTTGATCAAAATGGGAGAAAGGCACGGTCAGAATGAATCTAGACATAGCTACGAGCATATTCAAGGACCCATAATTGATTACTCGAACGTTATGTAACTGAACCCCAATTACCGTTATCCTTTGTAACGCCTCATTAATGTCATAATTAGTCATTAATGAGTAAGAATAGCAATAGTCGTATGTTGTAAGAATCTCCTATATAAGGGAGGAGAATGCAGCTTGTAAAGGCATCTGATTCTCGAATACAATCAACTTTATATTTTTGCAATATTGTCTATTATTCATTTTTCTCCATTATCTTGATTATCAGTAACCCGTATTCATCTTAAAAATAAGCTTTAGTCAAAGGGTCTAATCATTTAGTTAAACAAATTGGTTCCATTATCGGGAATCTGATAATATTTGTTTACTTTTTAAGCGATATCCTCTGAATTATGTCAAACCCCAACGACAACAACCAGCAAAGGAGTGGAACCCCAATTCCATCGCCTTCAGGAACCCCACGTGGTTCGAGGGAACAAACCCCGGAAAGATCCAATAACAACAATGGTGATAATGATCAAAATGTGGAACAAGATCATGTAAAGCAAATGATTGCAGAGTATGTGAGTCAAGCTTTGCAAGAATTTGCGAGAGGGTTACCGGCAGTGTTACCTACACTGCCGACGCCACCCCTCCAACAACACCATCACCATGGAAAACCCTCAGAATTGAAGAAGATATCATTGCTCGTTCGAGATATGAAGATCATTCCAGATCTAGACGTCCTGAATCAGATAGAAGATCAGGTAAAAATAGGTACGATCCTTACTTAGGACCCTCGGGATGCGATATCCGCCCCAGGTTCGAAAATACTAGGTCAGACTACATACCACAAGGAAGAGACGTGGTCTCATCCTCGTCAAGATACAGAAAAGATCGAGATGAACGACCTAGAGGTAGTACTCAAATTGGGGATCATACCTTTAATGTAAGTACTACAGAACTTGTCTCAATATTGAGGAACATGTGAGACAAGGTTAAGTGGCCCAAAGAGATGCGGTCAAATCCAAGTAGAAGAAACCCAAATCACTGGTGTGAATTTCACAACGATCATGAGCACAAAACTGCGGATTGCAGATTTTTACAAGGTGAAGTAGAAAATTTATTAAAACAGGGCTTTTTAACAGAATTGTTTAGTGATAAAGGTAAACAGACATATATGAGGAACATGCAGGAGCCCCCAAAGCCTTCTTCTCCAAAACGAACCGTTAACATAATACACGGGGGTGAAGAAGTAAAAAGAGTGATTTGCAAAACAACCACGAAGTTCACAATTACACATGGAAAACAGGCTCGTGGAGAAGACGATATAACCTTCGATTATGCAGATATCATTCGATTAATGCTTCCGTACAACGATGCTCTGGTAATATCTTTACTTATTCATGACACTAACGTAAAAAGAATGTTGATTGATCCAGGCAGTTCAGTCAATATCATTTTGCTAAGAGTCGTGGAAGAAATGCTATTGGGGAATCAAGTAATCCCAAAAGCACGAGCCATATCAGGGTTTGATAACTCTGCGGTTATAACAAAAGGAGAAATTGAGCTTAGCACTTATGCTGAGGGAGTGATCAAAAGTGTCAGGTTCCAAGTCATCGATACTAACATGGCTTATAACGTAATCATTGGAAGGCCATGGATCCACGACATGAAAGCGATATCCTCCATATTGCATCAGGTAATTAAATTTCCCTCTGAATGGGGGATTCAACAAATCAAAGGAGATCAGCATACCGCAAGAAATATAAACTTTGTGGTACACTACAACAAGAAAATAGAGGTGGAGGATAAGGGAATCTCCTAAGCAGGTAACACCGCCCAAACAATCATAGAAGAAATTACTACCCAAGTAGGTACGGAAGGAATTATCGTTGAAATAGGTACGAAATAAAATACTTACGAGAAGGAAAATCAAGTAACCGTGGAAGGTATACTATACCACACAGAAACAGATTCCAGACCGGACTTCATTCGTGAACCGGAGGAAGATGAGCATATCAAAACAACTACGGAAGAGCTCGAAGCTGTTCCATTATCCGAACAAAAGCCTGAGCAGAAAGTGTATATAGGGACGAGGCTAGACCCCGTCAAAGAGGTAAGTTGATTGATTATTTAAAGGATAACGCAGATTGCTTCATGTGGTCCCACTCAGATATGACAGGCATTCCACCAAAAGTGATGACTCATAAACTAAATGAAGATCTATCCTTCGTACCTGTTAAGCAGAAGAAAAGAAAGCAAAGACCATTCAAGAACCAAGTGATCGACGAAGAGGTATAGAAACTCTTGAAGATTGGTTCGATACGAGAGGTAAGCTACCCTAACTGGTTAGCAAACACCGTGGTAGTACCTAAAAATAATGGCAAGTGGAGAGTAGGCGTAGATTATACTAATTTAAACAAAGCATGCCCCAAAGATTCGTTCCCATTGCCTCATATAGATCAAATGATTGATGCCACCGCAGGCCATGAACTATTAAGCTTTCTAGATACATATTCTGGTTATAATCAGATTAAAATGGATCCTTTATACGAGGAAAAAACCTCCTTTATCACGAACAGGGGGACTTACTGTTATAAAGTTATGCGTTTTGGCTTAAAAAACACTGGAGCCACTTATCACAAGTTAGTGACTAAAATGTTCCAAGAACATCTTGAAAAGACGATGGAAGTCTATATTGATGACATGTTGGTAAAATCAACACAAGCACAAGACCATTTCCAGCACCTCTCTACTGTTTTTGATATTTTAAGCAGGTATAATATGAAGTTAAATCCAGAGAAATGCGCTTTTGGAGTGCAATCAGGCAAATTTTTGGGTTTCCTTGTATCAAACAGAGGAATAGAGGTAAATCCCGCTCAAATTAAAGCCATAGAGGAAATACCTGATATTTTAACAAATAAAAAGGAAGTTCAAACACTGACAGGGAGATAGCAGCTTTGGGTAGGTTTATTTCTAAATCTTCCGAAAAAAAGTTTTAAATTCTTCTCAGTTCTCAAAAAGCAAAATCAGTTCGAATGGACTGAAGAATGTCAGCAAGCCCTCAAGAATCTGAAGATTTATCTATCGAAACGGCCACTGCTTTCAAAGACAAAACAAGGGGAAAGATTGTACATCTACTTGGCTGTCTCAGAAATTGTTGTATGTGCAATATTGGTAAGAGAAGAAAAAGGTAAACAATCACTTGTCTATTATGTAAGTAAAACTTGGCTAGATGTAGAGACTAGATATCCACATCTGGAAAAGTTAGCCTTAGCTTTAATAATGGCATCTAGAAAATTACGACCCTATTTTCAATGCCACCCAATCACCGTTGTGACCTCATATCCTTTAAGAAATATTCTGCATAAACAGGAATTGTCAGGAAGATTAGCCAAGTGGGCCATAGAATTAAGTGAGCATGAAATAATCTATCAGCCTAGGACTGCAATTAAGTCTCAAATACTAGCTGATTTTGTTGCTGACTTTAGTAATAGCATTGTATCTGAAGTAGAAAAAGAGTTACAACTCTTTAACGGTGTTAATGGACCTATGGAGCTTGTTCATCGATGGTTCTTCAAATATAAAAGGCGTCGGCTTAGGCATAGTCTTGATATCACCCACGGGTGAAAAGACACGGCAAGCTATAACATGTTATCTTATCACTAACAATGAAGTAGAGTACGAAGTTGTTATTGCAAGGCTTGAACTCGCACGGGACTTACATCGCTCGAGATACAGGGGACTTACATCGCTCGAGAGACTAGAATGCAATAGTATCTTGAAAAAGCACGAGAGCGCGTGAGACAATTCAAAACATGGAAGGTAGTGCAAATACCTAGAGAGGAAAATGCAGAAGCAGATGCATTATCTAACCTCGCAGCAGTCACAGAAGTAACGAACAAATACAATACAATTGTCATTCAACTATTTCACTCAATAATAGACCAGGACAGGAATGAGGTAATTTTCAACAACCTAACCTGGGATTGGAGAAAAGAAATTCTTAAGTTTATGCAGAATGGCATCGTACCTGAAGACAGGAAAGCGGCTCAAGCACTATGCCACAAAGCTACACGGTACTGCCTTATTCGCAACTCACTTTATCGCAAGATGTTCGGAGGACCCTTAGCTAAATGCCTCGGACCTAACCAAACGGAATTTGTGATGAAAGAAGTCCACGAAGGACACTGTGGAAATCACTCAGGGGCGAGATCCTTATTGAAAACACTAATCAGAGTCGGATACTATTGGCCTAAGATGGAAGAAGAAGCCGAGAATTTCGTATCCAAATGTGACAGATGCCAAAGGTTTGCTAATAACATGCATCGACCAGCGGAATTATTACATCCAATAATATCCCCATGGCCTTTCATGAAATGGGGTATGGACATAGTGGGACCTCTTCCCACAGCTAAAGGACAGGTACGGTTTTTACTCATACTAACCGACTATTTTACAAAACTGGTAGAGGCAGAAGTATTCAAACAAGTGCGAGAAAAGGAAGTTAAAAGCTTCTTATGGCGAAAACATAATATGCCGCTTTGGAATACCAAAGGAGATCGTGTGTGATAATGGCCCATAATTCATAGGCTCCTAAATCACAGAATTCTTCGAAAGTTGTCAAATCAAGTGGATCACTTCAACGTCGTACCACACAGTGGCTAATGGCCAAGCTAAGTCAACAAATAAGGTCATCATCAACAATCTAAAGAAACGGCTGGCTAAAGCCAAAGGAAATTGGCCTGATGAGTTACCAGCGGTACTATGGGCATACAGAACAACTTCAAAAATAGCCACGGGAGAAACTCCGTTTGCACTTGTTTATGGCTCAGAAGACTTTATACCAGTAGAGATTGGCGAACCAAGCATAAGGTTCTCAACAGCCATGGAAGGTGAAAACGACGATGAATTAAGGACCAACCTGGACCTGCTCGAACCACGGAGAGAAGCAGCATTGATACGGATGGCAGCTCAAAAACAAATCATAGAGCGTTATTACAACCGTAAAGCTCATCTCAGGTACTTTAAAATTGGGGACTTCGTCCTCAAAAAAGTCTTTCAATCAACAAAAGAAGCAGGTGCAGGAAAGCTAAATCCAAACTGGGAAGGACCTTACAAAATTCGAGGGATAGCTGGAAAAGGCGCCTATGAGTTGGAAGCTATGGACGGCAGAGTTCTACCAACAAGTTGGAACGCCATCCATATAAAGAAGTATTACTTCTAAAAGAAAAAAATACCCACTGTCAGGTATCACACGTTCGATTTTATTTTGAACATTTAAAAAAATTTACTAACTTTTTTAGATGATAGGCACAAAGCTAACCCATCACCAGATGATGATATTAGACCTGCAAAGACGCGAGGAAATAACACAATTCCCGGTCTAGGGTTACACTTTCTGATGGACGTTTTAAAAAGGGCTAAGCAGTCATCATCTAAAAAACTATATACCTTCGAGTTCGGAATGTTTTTCCTTTTCAGGAAAAGGACCACTAGGAAGGAATAATCAAGTGCTCGAGATTTCATTCTTCAAAACTCAAACACTTGGGGGACTATACAGTATGGGAGGCTAAGACGAAGCAAAGAAGACTATCATAAAGTCAAAATCTCGAGCCTGAAGACCCATCTACCCAACGAGACAAGTGACACGAGCAGAATCGAAAGAAATCAAAAGAGCCATCCAAATACAAAGCCTAATGCAAAAAGCAAAAACCTTCGAACATATTCAGGTTGAAAGGCAAAATGTTAGTCACGAGAAAGAAATGTACATCTTTATACTTATTCAAAACTGTTGTAAGACAAAAAATGTTAGGGGTAAAAGATCATCATCACTGTACTCATTCAAAAAACTGTTCTCAAATAAAATAGTTATGGATGAAAGATCTAAATCCTTGTATTTTTTCAAGAAACTGTTATCAAATAAATACAGTTACGAATAAGAAAACATTTCCCTCGTACTTATTAGAAAACTGTTTCCAAAACAGTTGCGGGTAAAAACCCCAATCTTTATAAAAACTGTTACTAGTAAAAAACAGTTGTTTCCTTGTATTAATATCGAAAAACTGTTACCTATGAAAAACAGTTACGAAATACAAGAGTATATCAAATCTGTTAAACAAAAACAGTTGCAAACATGAGTTTTAGAAGATAACCAAACACATCTAAAATGCCATGGAAGTTCAAACAAAAAACTTTCCTTGGAAACATTCTTAAACATGTGTAAAATTCCTCACTCTCTTGCATTATCATGAAGTTGAGACGTCTTCTTCATGTCAATTATAAAGGGCCCTCTTCCATAAACTATGCCTATTACAAAAAGGCACACATTTAATATGACACCGTGCCTATTATAATAAAGTTACGAGTAGTCTAAAGCATTCCACATGCAAAACTCGAAGGTAAAACTACAACCTCGAAATGAAGCATGCAAAAGACTTAAAGAGTGAAACAGAAACTCAACAAAAGTCAAACTAACATTTACATATTAAAACGGCTAAAACTAAGTATTAACTTATACTTAGACGTATACAATTTTTATATATACATTGTGGTGCCCTTAAGTTGTCATTTGGGGACTTAAAGGAAATCCAAATTTAGCCCCGATGGGACTGGGGGTAACCACCAATTGATACAAAAGAAAAAAAAAGGGATAAACCAACTAGATATTTTCAAGAGAGGGGTTGACTTCAGTGACAGAAGAAGCGGGAGCAACTGGGATAAAGAGGCATGAGCGGCTGGAATTTCACCATCAGGTGAAGAGAGGTTATAACCATGTTAAGCCTTCTCCATGGCTTCCTTAGTTTTGGCTATTTCAGCACTAAGGTCAAAACCCTCTTGACTCATTCCATCAATGTGTCAAGGAAAGAATTCATATACGCCCAGCTCACACCGACAGCAGCCACCTCTTCCAAATCTTCATAATCTTTTGCCCACACTTGAAGCTCAGCTCTCAACCCGTCCTTCTCCGCCTCCGCAGCTTCATGGGCGGCCCTTAATGGAAAAATCAACTCCTCTAAAGTTTGAGCTTTTTCTAAAGCCCTAAGAAGATATTTTTGAGTACGAGTGAGTGATTGCATGAGCTCGCCTGAGTATTCTTCCTTTTGCCCCCACAAGTTCTTCAAGTCTCTAATATCCTATGAGGCACGGGACAGCTGCTCCGCGAACAAAGACTCCAAAACACTCTTATATTTATCAGCTTGACTGCAAGAAGCCTGCTCCACTACTAGTTCTGCTGCCATAAGTCTTATCTGCCGATTCAAGGTGCTCATTTCCTCTTCTAAAGCATCCATTTCAATCCTTAGGCTATCACATTGTGCTCTCCAATTATCAACTTCTACCTGCAACTCTCTTGTCTCTTAATCTGTGTTTGAAATCCTCTTCATAAGCTCCATGCCTATAAGGTTAATCTACAAGAAATAAACCAGTCAGATATGGTAAATTTCATATACGAGAGTGAAAGAGGATAACTTGCATCATACCTTCAAAGAAGTATGCANGCACTTCAGGCTCACCTGTCTTCTTGAAAAGGTTTCCCTCAGCTGGAAACTCTATCACCACATGCCGCATCTCTCTGCTGGAAGACCCTACTTCCCTAACGGAAGGCATTGAAGCAGGAAGAGATGGAACAGCAACAGGCACGGAAGGTTGAGGAGCTGGAGAAGCCACGGGCAAAGAAGCAGGCACGGAAAGTTGAAGGGTTGAAGAAGTTACAGGAAAAGCAGCAACAGAAGTTGTGATAGCCAAAGGAATAGACAAAACAGCTTCTCTCAAAGAAGCAGGAAAGACAGCAGTCAAAGGGACGTCGTCAGGAGCAAGATCAACACCCTCATGAATAGGGGAATGTCAAACATCATCAAGAACAGGGGGCTCAATCACAGACACGGAAGGCAAGGTTAAGGCAGTAAGCTCATCATCTAAAACCATCTGCCTTCTCCGTGGCATGTGCACTAAAGCACCCTCTTCTTCTTCTTCTAAGGAACGAGACTCACTAATCTTCCTCTTCGAGGAACATGAACCAACAATAATTTCCTGGGCTTGAGCCAAGGACATCTTCGGGATAGAATAAGCAGACACCCCATGAGCAGAGAACCCTATTAAAAAGGGAAAAAAATTAAACGACCAAAAAAAAAGAGACTCGAGTAAGGAAAGAAGCAAGAATAAGAGCTTCACTTACCGCGGGTCTTTACTTTCCAACCATACCTCCCAGCGAGGTACTTCCAAGATCTTTCTTCTGAAGGAGCAACAGCTAATAGTTTCTCTACCCAATCATGAATATCGGAGACATTCTCGACAGTATTCATGATTGCTGAGAGAAGAAAAAAAACAGACACAGTGTTAAATAAAACACCTCAAGTCAAAACAAGAAAAAGTAAATGTGAGCTAAAGCATACTCACGTGCACGATTCCACTTCTCAGGGAAGGGAAGATTTTCTTCACCCACGAAACCAGCAGTGGGTATAGCAACACACCGGAGGTACCAGCCCCTATCCTTATCGTCTCCAGGGGTTACCAGCACTCTTTTGCTTCTAGCAGTCAGAGTAAAAACCCCTTCACGAAATAAAGTAGGAGAGTAGAGGTGAATAATATGTTTGAAGGTAAAAGGAACCGATGCTAAAGAAGCCAAACTCCTAAGGCATGCGACAACTCGCCACACAAGCGGGCCAACTTGTCCTAAGCAAATATTGAAAAAACGGCAAAACTCAATTATAACTGGGTCAATGGGGGGTTTAAACCCTAAAGTGAAAGGATACGTATAAACAAAAGAATATCCCGTCTTGTAAGACGTTATTCTTTGATTACTATTCAGAATATAGATAGGAAAGTCAAATTTCCAAAAGCACTCCCTACGAACAAGGGAAATCTGACAGTCAGTTATAAGGGTTGGATATCTTTCTATACTATCAAGAGAAGAAGATTGATCTACAAGAACTTGACTATCCCTAGCAAAAACAAACTCAGCAGGGACAATTTCATCGACTCCAGGTTCACGAAGGCGTTCGCCTCTACCTCTAGACAAAGACCGAGAAACCCTAAATCTCGGAGAAACTGGAGATCTAGTGCAAGGAAGAGGAACTATCTGAGAAGAAGAAGAGCCCCT
This sequence comes from Nicotiana paniculata, assembly GCA_005239505.1. NCBI lineage: Eukaryota > Viridiplantae > Streptophyta > Magnoliopsida > Solanales > Solanaceae > Nicotiana > Nicotiana paniculata. The sequence continues at coordinate 23,412 of ML319909.1, forward strand.
CGAAGGAGTGGATCCTAGACTTCTAAGTCTACCACCCATCCGACTCCTAGTCGGAACAGAATAAGGCGCTAAACTTTCAATATCTATTACTCTTTGAGGTTGGTTTGAAGAAGACATGTTTACAAAGGCAAAGAAGAAAGTTCTTTACAAAAGACAAAGTTAGAAAAGTGTTTCGTGGAAGCAAAGAAAAGAAAACATGTATTTATACTTGAAGACAACCGTCAAACATGAAGAAAAAGGAAAATAATGATGAAAAGTCATAATTGAAGATGTCACTTCGGGACTGGCACAGCCGCAAAAAGCCCTAAAAGGTGCCGAGTAAATGCAGAACCAATCCGAAAAGGACACGTGGTATGAGCATTAAATGGAAGTGACAAACGACGCCTATGGTGCAGAGAAGGATACAATGATTCAAGGAAAAGCGGCGGCAAAATATTCCCACCATAAATGAATATCCACTTATCAAATATTAATCGTTAAATATATGGTAAGTGGGGGGACTATCTGTATTGGTAAAAAAGAGTTTCACACGTAAGCCAACTTTTGACAACTAAGCCAGTCATGTGGACACAGGAAAACGTGATAGCTGGACGTGACTCCTTGAAGAGACACGGTACAAAGAGGCACGGTTCAGTAAACCCACGAACTTATTAGCCACGGGAAACTCAACTTGATCAGAACAGGAGAGAGGCACGGTCAGAATAAATCTAGACAAAGCTACGAGTAGATTCAAAGACCCACAATTGATTACTCGAACGTTATGTAACTGAACCCCAATTATCGTTATCCTTTGTAACGCCTCATTAATGTCATAATTAGTCATTAATAAGTAACCATAGCAAGAGTCGTACGTTGTAAGAATCTCCCATATAAGGGAGGAGAATAAATCTTGTAAAGGCATCTGATTCTCGAATACAATCAACTTTATATTTCTGCAATATTGTCTATTATTCATTTTTCTCCATTATCTTGATTATCAGTAACCCGTATTCATCTTAAAAATAAGCTTTAGTCAAAGGGTCTAATTATTTGGTTAAACAGTTTACCCAAAATGTTGACCGAAGTCAAACTTGGCCTAAAATGCCAACCTTAAGGAACCAAGTGTTCCTATAGCACTCCAAACACTTGTGAATCCCGAACCACCAGTTCCCGCAAGTCATAAATCACAATAAGCCGCTATGGGAAGTTTCATTTAGGGGAACGGGGTCCGACAACGCAAAACGACCGGTCGGGTCGTTACATTCTCCACCTCTTAAACAAACGTTCATCCTTGAACGGGTCTAGAATCATACCTGAAGTGCTGAATAAGTGTGGATATCTGCTCCGTATGCCCTCCTCGGACTCCCAGGTCGCCTCCTCGGCTGGTTAGCCCCTCCACTGGACCTTCACAGCAGAAACTCTCTTGGACCTCAACTGGCAATCCTGCCTATCAATAATAGCAACTGGCTCCTCCTCGTAGCCCAACCTCTCATCCAACTGAATAGTGCTGAAATCAACCACGTGAGAGAAGTCGGCGTGGTACCTCCGGAGCATGGATACATGAAAAACTGGATGAACTCCTGACAAACTGGGAGGTAAAGCTAGCTCATAAGTAAACTCCCCAAATCGCCTCAACACCTCGAAGGGACCTATAAACCATGGACTCAGCTTGCCCTTCTTCCCGAACCTCATAATACCCTTCATCAGTGAGACTTTCAACAGGACCTTGTCTCCCTCCATAAATAATACATCACGCGCCTTCTGATCCGCGTAACTCTTCTGTCTGGACTCTGCTGTGCGGATCCTCTCCTGGATCAACTTCACTTTCTCCAAAGCATCCCTCACCAGGTCGGTGCCATATAACTTAGCCTTGCCAGGATCAAACCACCCTATAGGAGAACGACATCGCCGACCATACAAAGCCTCAAATGGAGCCATCTCAATGCTGGACTGGAAACTATTATTGTAACCAAACTCGGCCAAAGGCAAGAAATGGTCCCACTGACCCCCGAAGTCAATCACGCATTCCCTGAGCATGTCCTCCAATATCTGAACTGTACGCTCCGACTGGCCATCAGTCTGAGGGTGAAATGTTATGCTGAGATCTATCTGGGTACCCATCTTACTATGCAATGCTCTACAGAAATACGAGGTGAACTGAGGACCTCGATCTGATATAATGGACACCGGCACACCGTGAAACCGGACT
>ML319911.1:0-22471 GCA_005239505.1 Nicotiana paniculata
TGAACACATACTTCCCAGATGAAGAGGTTAATTTAGTTGAAGAAGCAGTCCCAGATGACAGTCGGGTTTGGAAACTATACTTTGATGGGGCGGTCAACATCAAAGGCGTAGGGATTGGAGCAATTCTTGTATCACCTACGGGGCAACATTACCCTGCCACAGTGAGACTTCATTTCTTGTGTACAAACAACACGGCAGAATATGAAGCTTGCATCACGATTTGAACATGGCAATAAATCTAAATGTGCACGAACTGTTGGTGATGGGAGCTTCAGATTTGCTTATTCGGCAGGATCAAGGTGATTGGGAGACTCGAGATATCAAGCTCATTCCATATAGACAATGTGTGTAAGATCTTAGCAAAAGGTTCGAGTCCATCGATTTCAGGTACATTCCCAGGTTTCACAATGAATTAGCTGATGCCTTGGCCACCATGGCCTCAATGCTTCCATGTTCGGGTAATACTCACATTGACCCATTGGAAATTCAAATTCGGGATCAACATGGTTATTGCAATACAATTGAAGTAGAACCATATGGTGAACCATGGTACCGTGATATCAAACAGTATCTGAAAACAAGAGAATATCTGGTACATGCTAATAGGGATCAAAAGAGAACTATTAGGCGACTCTCTAATGGTTTCTTTTTGAGTGGGGAAATCCTATACAAAAGAACTCCGNATTATGAATGAGGTGCATTCGGGAGTTTGTGGTCCGCACATGAATGGGTATGTTCTAGCAAAGAAAATTCTTTGGGCAGGATATTATTGTCTTACTATGGAACGGGATTGCTTTCGTTTTGTTCGCAAGTGCCACCAGTGTCAGATTCACAGTGATTTGATTCACTCGCTCCTTCAGAGTTATATCCTATGTCGGCTCCTTGGCCATTTTTATCTTGGGGAATGGACGTCATTGGCCCAATCGATACAAAAGCTTCAAATGGGCACAGATTCATCTTGGTTGCAATTGATTACTTCACCAAATGGGTGGAAGCTATTACACTGAAGGCAGTCACCAAGAAAGCAGTGGTAGACTTTGTTCACTCCAACATCATCTGTCATTTTGGTATTCCAAAAATCATTATCACAGATAATGTTGCTAATCTGAATAGTCATCTGATGAAGGAGGTATGTGAACAATTTAAAATATGCATCGCAATTCTACTCCTTACCGACCCAAAGCTAATGGAGTTGTTGAAGCTGCGAATAAGAACATCAAGAAGATTCTTAGAAGATGGTCCAAGGATCTAGACAATGGCACGAGAAATTGCCTTTTGCTCTTTTGGGATACCGGACAATTGTCCGTACATTAGTTGGCGCAACGCCCTACTCGCTGGTTTATGGAACTGAAGCAGTCATACCCGCAGAAGTTGAGATTCCCTCTCTCTAAATCATTAATTGAAGTAGGAATCGAGGACACTGAATGGGTCAAGTCCCGACTGGAACAGTTAAGTTTAATTGATGAAAAGCGTTTGGTGGTAGTTTGTTTTGGTTAGTTATACCAACAAAGAATGGCACGCGCTTACAATAAGAATGTGCGCCCAAGACAGTTTGAAGTAAGACAACTTGTCTTGAAACGTATCTTTCCACACCAGGAAGAAGCAAAAGGAAAGTTCGCCCCGAATTGGCAAGGTCCTTACCTCGTCAAGAAAGTATTGTCAAAAGGAGCTCTACACTTGGCAGATATAGAAGGAAAGGTGACAGACATATCTGTCAACGTGAATGAGGTCAAGAGATACTATGTCTGACATGACTCTGTTGGGGAATTTTTATACTTAGCAATCTCAGGTTGGGATGATGAAAGGCTATCATTCTCGCTACCCAAACACTAGTTAACCCTAGTTAGCCCTTTGAAGCCTTGTTTATATTTCTTGTTTTTCCCCTCTTTTGGAACCAATGTACTTAAAAAAATCATCAAAACAAGCTCATTTTAATTGAACTACGTCCGACCTGATTCCGAAAGGATATGTAGGCAGCCTCACTCTGGGGTTCGGTCACACCAAAACAAAAATCTACATTTCTCAGTATTCAAAGAAATTGGGGCACGATTTTATTTTATTTTTCGGCGGTTTTCCGTCAAAATGGTTCCAAAAGTTGTAATTCAGTTGAATAGTTCTTTTTACCTTTACCTTTTAAGACCTTCTGATCAACTTTTGAGAATTCTAAATTGGTATATTAAGGTGATGCCTCGGCCATTGTAAAGAGAGAAAAATAAAATGAGAGAGTCTTATTGGTGAAAAACTTCACGGACACTATAAGGCGATAGTGAGTTGAGAGAAAGACAAATGAGAGAGGTCAATTGGTGAAAACCCACAAAGGGCATCGTTGATCGGCCTTCACATATCCCGGCACAAGCATGGTTAAGACAAAGAACTTAGTTTCAAAATGAAGTTTACAACAGATTTTGAGAATTAGACGGTTCAGACAGATCGAGCATCCAGTCCAAAGTTCATGTCATGTTCATTGAAGTCAGCATATTCCTCCAGATAAGTCCTTTTCATTTTTATTTTTCTTCTCTGAAAGGTATACTTCTTGATTAAGTTGTAATACCTATTAGTTGACCTTCTTGTTTTCTTTCGTACCATTNAGCATATTCCTCCAGATAAGTCCTTTTTATTTTTATTTTTCTTCTCTGAAAGGTACACTTCTTGATTAAGTTGTAATACCTATTAGTTCACCTTCTTGTTTTCTTTCGTACTATTCTTTTTGAGTCATTTTCAGTCTAATTTCTTCAAAGAAAAGCAAAGAAAAATCAGCAAAATAGGTTACCGTTTCCCTATTATATGAAGCAAAATTTTCTGGGCATGAACAGCATAGGCAAAGGCATAAAGCCACCTTTGATTTTCCCTGAGGAGCAAAATGCTTGAAGGACGGAACAATGTGTCAAGGGTCGACAAAAGTTACTCAGTTAAAAGTTGTTCTGGGAGCAAGGTTGTTTGCACCATAAACACAAATGGTGATAGGCGCAAAAAAGTCAGGTTCTGATGTTGAGAAAGAAGATCTCCAGAAAGTAATGACAGAATCTACCAGCAATTTGTACGACCATCGACGGAGTCAGTGTTTCTAACAAGTGTAATGGACGCAAGCTCAAGTCGCCCAAGAAATCAAGGCCACAAACTGACCACCATTTTAAAACTAACAAATTTTTCTTTGTTCAGAAAAGGAACAGAACAATTTTAGGAAACAGTTCGTGAAAAGACGAACACCGCCAAGTTAAGTTCTCAAATCCTTAGTTTTATTCTAATATACATGTAATCATGTTATTCTTAGTTTCATTATAGGGAATCATGCCTGATCTTCAACACAAGGTACAACATCCCCTAGTCGCATTACTTTTTGCCTACATAGGGTACGACATTCCCTAGTAGAATCTCAGCGAGCGACGAGCCTCTCCTTATTTCCAACACAGGGTACTACATCCCCTGATTGCATTTCTTATTGCTAACATAGGGTACTACATCCCCTAGTTGCATTTTATTTTCTGCCTACATAGGGTACAACATTCCCTAGTAGAATCTCAGCGAGCTACGAGCCTCACCTTATTTCCAACACAGGGTACTACATCCATGGTTGCATTTCTTATTGCTAACATAGGGTACTACATTCGCTAGTTGCATTTTTTCGCTGCCTACATAGGGTACGATATTACCTAGTAGAATCTTAGAAAGCCAAGAGCCTCATCTTATTGTCAACACAGGGTAATATATCCCCTGGTCGCATTATTTTCTGCCTACATTGGGTACGACATTCCCTAGTAGCATCACAGAACGCTGCAAGAATTATCTTATTGCCAACACTGGGTACTACATCTTCCCTGGCTGCATATTATTTCCAAAACAGGGTATTACATCCCCTGGCTGCATTTATTTTCTGCCTACATAGGGTACAACATTCCCTAGTAGAATCTCTGCAAGCCATGAGCCTCATCTTATTTCTAACATAGGGTACTACTTTCCCTGGCTGCCTTACTTTCTGCCAATATAGGGTACAACACTCCCTAGTAGCATCTCAGAGTGTCACGAGCCTCATCTTACTGCTAACACAGGGTACTCTGGCTGCATTCCTTTTTTCCAACATAGGGTACGACATTCTCTAGTAGAATCTCAGAGATCCACGAGCCTCATCTCATTTCCAAAAACAGGGTACTACATCCCCTGGTTGCATTTTTCTGCCAACATAGGTTACAACATTCCCTAGTATCATTCTAGAGTGCCACGAGCCTCATCTTATCGTCAACACAGGGTACTACATCCTCTGGTTGCCTTCATACTTGTTAACACTAGGTACGACATCCCCAATTATTTATAAAAATAAAAATAAAGGTGTCTATTTCAATTCTTTATTCTCCAATAGCAAAAATAGTTTAATGTGTTTTCAATAACTCACAAAAATTTCCTAGTGCAAACTGGCGCAGAAAAATTTTGTTCGTTTTGTTTGTTTGTGATGGCTTGTAGGTTTTTCTACAAAGCATGGATTGGATGTGCAAAAAAATAAGATTCCAGCTCTTGCCGAAGAAAATGGAATGTATGATCTCAATACCAGCTGCAACCGGTTTGACATAATGTATGCGAAGACATAGAGTATCAAGATCCATATTCTCATCATCTGATCAAGAAACAAGCCTGTGAGAATATTTCATAGTCTTTTATATCGGAGAGCATCAAGTTTCAGTCTAAAGTCAGTGGGAGAATCAAGTCAAGAATCAAGACAAGACTCCAGATGACATATAGATAGGTATTTTGTAACTCTTAGATTTCAAGAGTATGTAATTTTCTTTTCATTTTGATGTAATAGTAGGAACCGCGGATCGGAACCTCGACGGAACCTCTCTCGACTCCCTATCTACACTTCATTATCCTTCTTCCACTTGAACTACATGTGACATGATTCCCTTATAACCCGGGATATGTAGGCTGCCTAAAACCAAGACTCGGTCACAACCCCTCCTTTTCTCTTCTATTCCTTTTTAAATAATAGTGAGGTCAAAAATCAGTCGCCTTATTCATTTTCTTTGCCTGAAAACTCTTCATGTTTCCAAGCAAAGAGGGGCATGCTGTGAACAACTAATTTTTTACCACACCCAAGTTTTATACTAGTTTAGCGTAAATATTTCTTTCAGGTCTAATGTTCATATTTTTAAACTTTTATGTTACTTTTACTAGGTTTATATTAATAAAAAAAATTAAAATTTAAAAAAAATGTTCATACATTTATAGTACAAATTTTATTTCTAGTTGTATGGAGAAAAAGAAAATTTGCAACAAAAAAAAAATTGTCGTTTCTTTTAATTTACATTTTTACCAAAAGCTAGTGCTTTATGTATTTTCTTAGTATCATTCAAATTATAGTGTAAATATTTAATTAAGTTTATTCATATTTTTCTTTGTCTAAAAGAAGTGGGTTAATATTCTTATTTAATAAAAAAGAGTTATTAAAAAGACTATATATATATATATATATATATATATATATATATATATATATATATATATATATATATATATATATATTGTTTTACCCCATTTAAACACGGGTCAATTTAGAGTATAACATATTCGTAATTCTGAAGGTTTAATTAATTAAAGAGAGTCGCCACCTAATTATTTTAAAGGTGAATTAGGACACCAATTTTAAAGTTAACTCTGTTTTATATGATCTGCTTAGTTTTAGAGATTGGATAAGGGTTCTAATTAATCCTATAGGGAAGGTTATTAAGGCACCCTATATGATCCGTTAACTGCTTAACCGGCCAAACTTAAGTTAATTAATTGCTCAAAATAATGTGGGACCAATATAAAAATAATTAATGTGAAGTGGTTAAAATCTTTTATAGTGATTGAAAAGGTGTAACTTAAAAAGGAATCACAATGCAGTACGATGGCTTTTAAAAAAAGTCAGATTTCATATAAATTCGAACATTTTGAGTTAGCAAGAAACCTTTAGGTTGCAGAAAGTAGCTAAAGTGTTTTTGTTCATATATTTACCTTTATAAAATTACTCAATTACACTTTAAACATCTCTGCTTACTAAAGTTTAATTCAACGCTATTAGAAAATATTTTTGGAAGCATTATCTTTTTAAAAGAAACTGATTGTAATTTTCTATATCAAAAGGATGCATTTATGTGATTAAAGTACCAAATCAACAATAACAAGTAAATATTTTATACTCTAGGCTAACATGAATTACAACATATAGTCTCAAAAAATTGGAGATAAAACTCAAATCGCACAAGCCAAGTCGAATGAACAATAAGGAACAGGAAAGAAAGGCGCCATAGGCGTCCCCAAGCGTTTAGCTTGTTTTTCTCGCTATTCGTTGTTCTAAGGAAGATGGTGTGTAATGTGATGACCCCCATGCAATGATAGTAGCGTTGAGTCCTTATAATACTCCATTGCGAGAGTCTCGAATTAAGACTCCGTTTGCTCCAAAGTGTACATGCAAAGCAAAGGAAAATAAACAATTAGGCATATCATCAAAAGGTGGAGAAGCCTGACATGTAGTGATTGATTTGTAATTTCAAAGATTGATGTGATGCGGTGCAAAGAGCTCGATATGGAAGATAAAGCTTGATCCGGTGCCAGAGTTATAATAACAATATTCAGGGTGCGATGCAAAGAGCTTGGTGCAGTAGCGAATATCCATGGTGTGGAGAGCTTGATATAGTGCCTTTTACAAAAGAAAATATTCAAGGAGCGGTTCCAATAATTTGGGGATTTGCATGCTAGAGTTTGTCATTAGCAAATTCCTGCACTCAAATAAAACTATGAGTTTCAAAATATAATTTGCGATAACTCGACTTGATCGCCATGTTGCATTATATTTCTTGCAAAGCTTAACATGCTAGGCAAATTCGTTAGTAGAGTAGACATTGAAATGCAATATGTTGTAAAGTAATCTAATGAAAATGACACATTTTGGATGTTTACTTATACAATGCGAATAATTTGATAAAAATGTAGCTTTATGCCAATGATGATTTTCAATAATAACATTTGATTGATAAATGTGCTTTGCAATGATTTATGATAATGAGGCATTTCAGTAATGACGTTAAAATAAGACCATCTAGGTCGAAATTAAATGAAAAAAATGTGAATATGCACTAAAGTGTCCTACTGTTCAAGCGGACAACCTTAATATCCTATTATCAGGTGGATAACCTTGTGTCCTATTATCAGGCGGACAACCTTGTGTCCTATTATCAGGCGAACTATCTCATGTCCTATTATCAGGCGGACTACCTCATGTCCTATTATTAGGTGGACAACCTCGTGTCCTATTAAGTAGGTGGACGACCTCATGTCCTATTAGTCAGGCGGACTACCTCGTGTCCTATTAATCAGGCGGACTACCTCATGTCCTATTATTAGGTGGACAACCTCGTGTCCTATTAAGTAGGTGGACGACCTCATGTCCTATTAGTCAGGCGGACTACCTCGTGTCCTATTAATCAGGCGGACGACCTTATGTCCTATTAATCAGGCGGACTACCTCATTGTATTGTTATTAGGTGGACGAACCTGGATGCATGGCGCTTGATTCGCAATTTTAAACATTGGTGTGATGCTTGATTTGTAGTTGTATAATGCGGTGCAGAAGCTTGCTATGGTTACTTCGAAGTAACGTATATTGATGGTGCAATGCAGAGATCATGGTGCAATAAATTTGCAATAGCAAATGGTGCGATGCAGAGTACTTGATGCAGTGCCTTTGTAGTAGTGAATGTTCCTAGTACAATGCTAACAGTTTGTTGGATCTTCATACTGAAGTTTTGCTATTAATAAATTCCTGCACTCAAAGAAAAATTATAAGTTTCAAAGTTTGATTTGTGCTGGCTTGGCTTCATCCTTTGCTTTGCATGAATATTGAGACTTCTGACTTGATGCTGAGCTTTGTGATAGTTTGTAATATTGATTAAGAATAGCTAAAATATGCCCCTGCATTACTTAAAGAAAATTTGTTAGTACAAAACAAAGTGATTGCCTTACATTGAACGTCAAAGTTTTGGCTTTGAATCTACAACTTGCTGCTATGGCGTTCTGGATATATGTTGTTGCAAATATGACAAGTATGTAGCTTGGGATTTCATTTTCTTCTTTGCCAATGATAACAATCGTTCTGCAAAATTTGTCCCGATTTTGGATTCTGGGTAAATAGGATTTTTATTATGATGAGACCGAACCCATAGGGTTGCCTACGTATCCCCTCTTAATGGGAATCAGGTCGAAACGTAGTTCATTACAAAAGCATGATTACAAAATAAAGCTACTCAGAGGGTGCTTGCTATAGAATGATAATTCCAATAAGACAGGGTGAACTAGTCTTGTCATTTGTTCATACGACGATTCTTCTTCGGATGCCCAACCACGCTAGGTGTATTGCTTGTACTGCTGCTAGTTGCATTTGAGATCTTTGTTCCAACTGGTAAGTGCACTTGCAATTTGTTAGCATCAATCATATTCTGAATCTTATGCATTAATGCTAGGCATTCTTCTGTATCATGGCCTTGAGCATTTTAATGGTAAGCACAATACTTGGAAGGATCAAATAATGGATGTGAAGGGTCAAAAATTCTTCCTTTTCTTGGTTGCATAATTCCTGAGGCATTCAATCGAGCGAATATGCTAGAGATTGATTCAGTCAGAGCTGTGAAGTTGCGAGGCTTCCTTTTCTTTGATTGGTGAGAAGCGACTTGTACTTGATGATGTTAGATGTTGAATGCTTTGTTGACGAGGAGGTTGGACATGCATGTTACAGGTGTTAGAGATGGCATGATTTTTCAAGAGATGGTGATCATGATGGCATTGCGTTGGATGCATAGTCATGGCAACTGAGGCATTTTCCTTCTTTTTACCTTTTCAATTTTCTAGCATCTCTGGTTGTAAGGCATTATTGATAGTTTGCATGCTAACCTTTCCTTCTTTGATGCCGCTTTCTAAGAAGTCCCCGACTTTAATCAAGTCTGAGAAATTACGCATGTTCGCAGTAGCGAGCTTTTCATAATATATGCCATTTTGGATGTCAATGAAGATTGAGATCAACTCTCTTTCGAATAGCGGATGGTGCGCCTTCGAAGCTTCAACTCTCCACCAGATTGCATAACCCTAAAAAGATTCATGTAGAATTTTCTCTATTTTTTACAGGCTATGCATGTCTGGATCGACTCCAAGGTTGAACTCATATTGCTTTACAAAATCATGAGCCATATCATCCCACGTGTGCAATTTTCTAAAGTCTTGTTTTGTGTACCAAACAAGTGCAGGCCATGATAAGCTTTGGATAAATAACTTCATTCGAATGGCCTCATTGCGCCCGATACCAAGTAATCTGCTACAATAGTCCTTTAAATGAGGGATTTCCCTTCCCATTGAAAGTATTAAACTTTGGCACATGGTATCCTGGTGGGAGTTCTACATCCGGCTGCAAGCATAAGTCTTCATATCTTAGACTTTGATAATTTCTTGATTGCAATTCTTCTCCAACGGCTTTCTTCAAATCACGGAGTTCCTTTTCCCAATTTTCACGGCAAATCTGCTGGGTTAATCTTTCAGGTTTCCTATACGAGCATATCGCTAATCGTTTTGGCTTGTCCTCCTCAAATGGAGTTGTGGTTATAGGAGGTATTATCATAACTTGATTGGGGTTGCAGGTTGATGGCAGTTGTGTAGGGATTGCATAAGCAGGAGCTGGGCAGGGAGATATGGTTAAGCAAATGTTCCGGTTTGAGCTAAAAACGGAGGTTGTGTTTGGAAGTAAGTTGAAAGTGTTTAGCAAATTGACCAACACCTTCCTTCTCACCACATCCGCCTTGGTACTATTAGTTTGTGCTTGCAACAGTCCCTTACCGGTACTGAATTCTTCAAATCAGTCTATCATCATAGCCTCGTCCTTTATGAGGATTCGCAGCTAAAACAGTGTTCAGTGCTAGGCAATCTTTAAAGAAAAATTAAAACTATACAAACAAAAATAAAGCAGTGGCATAATGAAATAAATGCATAAAAATAATAGAGTATATGATTAGATAGATTAATCCATGGTATGGCTAAATAGGATCCTTAAACTAGAAACGATGGCCTATGTTGCAAAATGGATGGACGAGAATGAATTGTTATCTAGAGGGCTCTAACGCTCGAGACTTGTTGGCGTGGAAGCGAATCGATTTGAAATTTTATGAAAGGTTGACTCATGAACATCAAAGCTTTAGCTCCAATACTAGTTCTTTTCCTTGCATGACTCTAGAATTTTTCAAAAATTACCCCAATCTTTAGGATTTTTTTTTTATTACTCCATGGCACGATGTCCTATGCGAGCATACTCAATTTCTTTAAAGCTGATCAATTTGCATAAAAAACAATTCTGCCCCAGTTTCCTTCTTTGAGGAAATTAAAAAACAATCTACTATAAAAAAACCGAACCTTATATAGACTATGCTTCAAAGAGGCCAAATATAGATAATTTTGATGTTGAAAATATTTTTTGGCTCTTTGAATATCGATAAGCTCACAATTAAGATACTTGATTAGGATATAAGAGTCAATTGGACATGTAATGACTCTATTGTTATTTTTTAGATTTGGCAAATCATAAAGTTGTCGAGCCCGGAATACGATATCAACCGTTTTGAGAGTTATGGGATGGTCCCTCAACACGCATGTCAAAACTTAGAATTAGCGGGGTGCGAGAAGATTAGTCTCGACGACCCGAAATAACAATACAAATATTTGAATTGAATATATGGCAATTTAGAATAATTTGGTGATGCAAATTGGCCAAATAGTGGCCTTCTATTGCTTGGTGGATTGCACAAATTTGGACATCTACCAATTTACAAATGAGATTTGGCACGACGGTTGAAATTCAAAGTATAGGTAGAATGCTAAATAAATTTTAAGAAAAATAGATCAATGAGACAAGATAGAAGTTTATGCTTGTGTGAAAAGGACATGGACAAATTAAAAAATTATGTGAAGCACGATTAGCAATATTTTAAAAAATATGTAACCATAATTAAAGAAACGGACGCGAATAATATTAGCTCAGAAAATTAAGTGGGCAAATTATTTTACCTAACCATAAGCTATTACACTATTTTTTTTAATGAAATCTTACTATACACCTTTTTTGTTAAAGAAAATTCTTAACGCTAGTTAAAGGCACAAATATTGAGTGATTCATGATGGACCGAGCTTTGTTGAAAAGTTTGCGGATAAAATATTCTACCTTATAAATAATAGAAGATCATGCTCAAAGAGTAAAAGATATCTTAAATAGATTCCAACAATGGGAGTGGACCTAAGAGAAATTAGGGCCTAAGCGGTGCTCTAGAGTTGTTAAAGAGCGTTAAACGCAGAATAATTGATGATTATTATTATTATTAATTCCGGAAGATGATATAAAAATAAGTGAAAGAAAAAAAATATATATATGAACAAATAAAGTGTGCATAAAAAATGTAAGCAAGTTGGATAGTCAATACATTCTTCTTCTGTAAAACAACAAATGATGTTAGTTAAAAATAATAAAGTTAAGTACAAATAAGCATGTAAGCAAGCAAACATGTGACGCATTCCAAAACTTAACAAATAGTAGCGCGTCCTAATATAAGGGACCTTTTTGAGCCAGAGATAGGTCTAGCGTATATTAAAGGACAAATATGCCATTATGTGTCATTCCATCGCTTTAAATTAATTAAATAATTCTATTTTTTCAAAACTTTAATAATAATAATAATAATAATAATGATAATATTAATAATAATAATAATAATAATAATAAAGTAAATAAATTGCTTAAACCTTTTCTTCTTCTTTTTTTGTAATAAAAATTTAAAAGAAAGTATAATAAGAAATATTTCGTCATGTTTAAACTTCTCGATGTTGCGCTCGATTATGTAATTTGAAAATTTTCATATATCATCCAAAAATTAGTTATGCTCCATTACCTAGGATTTAATTAATTGAGAGCAAATGGTCCACATAATTGGCATGTTCACCCCTCAAATAATGCACATATGTGATAAGGTGTCACTTGGGGTTGAAAACCCACTTGGACATTTAGGTGAGGTTAACTAATGGATTTTATACACCTCGGGTATTAAATCGCCTAAGGTTAAAATGATGCATGCTCTTAAAAGGGTGTTGGTTTAGCTCTATCTTAAGTTGACTAAGATTGTATTTTCTAGACTGGTCTTCTCCCAAGTGGACAACTTGAGAGTGGAAAGTCGTGACTGTCGACTGCACCGCTGATCGACTTACTCACGTACTTTCCCCTAAAAGGTATTTTTGAAAAGTGCACGGCCGCAAACCACATAACCGCTAGGTGTGTGCTTAGTGTGAGTTTTCCAAAAGTGGAGGAAGAGAAACGGGATGACAATTATACAAAGCAATAAGTATATATAAACAACAATTTATCACATAAGGCAACTCATATAAGAATCATAAAAAATTACAAACACACAAATAAATTTATTATTAACCTAAGTTTGTTATGGTTTAGAACCTAGTATCTCCAGTAGAGTCGCCATGTTGTTTTACCCCATTTTAACACGGGTCAATTTAGAGTATAACATATTCGTAATTCTGAAGGTTTAATTATCGCCACCTAATTATTTTAAAGGTGAATTAGGACACCAATTTTAAAGTTAACTTTGTTTTATATGATCTGCTTAGTTTTAGAGATTGGGTAAGGGTTCTAATTAATCCTATAGGGAAGGTTATTAAGGCACCCTACATGATCTGTTAACTACGCTTAACCGGCCAAACTTAAGTTAATTAATTGCTCAAAAAAAATGTGGGACCAATATAAAAATAATTAATGTGAAGTGGTTAAAATCTTTTATAGTGATTGAAAAGGTGTAACTTAAAAAGGAATCACAATGCACTACGATGGCTTTTAAAGAAGTCAGATTTCATATAAATTCGAACATTTTGAGTTAGCAAGAAACCTTTATGTTGCAGAAAGTAGCTAAAGTGTTTTTGTTCATATATTTACTTTTATAAAAATATTCAACTAGACTTTAAACATCTCGTGCTTACTAAAGTCTAATTCAACGCTATTAGAAAATATTTTTGTAAGCATTATCTTTTTAAAAGAAACTGATTGTAATTTCCTATATCAAAAGGCTGCATTTATGTGATTAAAGTACCAAATCAACAATAACAAGTAAATATTTTATACGCTAGGCTAACATGAATTTCAACATATAGTCTCAAAAAATTGGAGATAAAACTCAAGTCGCACAAGCCAAGTCGAATGAACAATAAGGAAAAGGAAAGAAAGGTGTCATAGGCGTTCCCAAGCGTTTAGCTTGTTTTTCTCGCTATCCGTTGTTCTAAGGAAAATGGTGTGTAATGTGATGACCCCCATGCAGTGGTAGTAGCGTTGAATCCTTATAAGACTCCATTGCGAGAGTCTCGAACTAAGACTCTGTTTGCTCCAAAGTGTACATGCAAAGCAAAGGAAAATAAAAAATTAGGCATATCATCAAAAGCGTTGCATGGTCTACTAACATTCACAAGTGATCGCCTTAAAGTTAATACAAAAGCATAAGAACCAAGGTATAAACAAAATGCACGTACGCCTACACTAACAGGAGATTATGTTCCATTTTTTACAGTGGAGGCATGATACAGAAATTTCAAATAGTTATAATGGTAGAAATACATGGTCTTTGCCAACAAGGAAATAACTTAAATATTTAATTAACTTTAATTTAATCCACTAGTTGTAAAGGATAGAACAAAATTGGACAGAAGGATTGGTAATTGGGCCTTGTAGCGAAATGGACAACTAATCTTCAATGGTTCAGGCCTTTAATTAGGCCGAATTGTTGGGCCTTTTCCTTCTTTATTGTAATAATAATAATATAAAATTACTTGATTTATAATATATAAATACCTCAAATATACATTACATTTTCATGAAATATATGTATATTTATTTTCTCAAAATATAAAGACGTATACTTTCGCTAGAGTTTATATTGTATAAAAAATACATGTACATTTTCTAGTAAAAAGAATCTATGTATGAATGGTAGAAATTTTGTTACGTACTGAATTAGTTTTAAAAAATAATAGGAAAAAATATTACCAATTAAATTTGTTAAAGGTTGGTTTCAAGAGAAAATATAGGGGGGAGGGGGGGAAGTCATAAAAAGTACTAGGCACGTTTTTATTAAGGAATTAAACGCATTAGGTGCCTCATTAGCTATTTAAGAGTGGGCTAATGAAAGAGAATGGGTGGAATTCTTTCTTCTTTACATTTGAAAAAAAAAGATATTAATATGAAATAAGTATTTAAAATTTTATATGCTTTATGTTGTAAATATCTATTAAGTAGATAACCATTAATTTAAATGGGCATGCAATCAATATATAAATATATTGCAAATAGGAGCGGGAATAATGTGATGCAGTGACAATATTTGTAAAGAAAAATACTATTGGTTGATTAACTTTGAATGAAGTTATTTGAGAGATAAAATCGTAGTGGTAATAGTAGTAGTAGTTGTAGTAGTAGTAGTAGTAGTAATAATAATAATTAATGAGAATATTAATAATAATCAATAACAACAACAACGATAATAGTATTATTTAATGATGATAACAAATAACAAGACTAATTAGATTTTATTTGGCATAAAAATAGTAAAATAAGTATTACATTATTCACGATATTAGAAGCTCAAATAAACAATTTGAAAGAAAAGAGGGACAAAATTGGATATCAACATATATATATATATATATATATATATATATATATATATATATATATATAATACTAGAAAGTAGCACCACATGTCCTATTCCCCACTTTCCCATATGCAGCACTCACAATCCCACGTCCCCACTTATAACTCTTTTGCACAAGAGTAGATAACTAATTTTTATCTTCTTTATAAATAAGAGAGGAGACGGAGTAACAGAGAAAGGATTTTCTTCTTCAGTAGAAAAGAAGAGAACCAAGGACCTGAAAAAATCCTCACAGTCGTAGACCCCTAATATACTAGAACTATTTCTTCTTCTTCACAAAGACAGTCGCTCACCACCAACCTCCCTCCTTTTTACTGTCGCCGCCGGCCGGCACCCATAGCATACGTTCGGCCGCTAAATTCTTTTTGTCACTCAAGTTTCGATCAGTGTTTGGTGAGGTTTCCAGCGAAGCTTTCCGGTGGAGATCTGATCCGCGTTTCCGTCGCTTAGCATTTCCAAATTGTCAAACAATCAAATTTCAGATTCACTTTGAAGGTTTATTTCTCCCTTGCTTACTATTTTGGCTTAATTTCATGTTTCTGGTAATTTTGTTAATCTATTTTGATCTGGGTCTTTGGATTTGATATCTCGCTTCTCTTTTCATGATTCCTTAGCAATATTTTGTTGTTTCTTTTTTTTGTTCTTTTTGTTAGTGTTTGTATGTCTCTTTAATTGCTGAAAAAGAGATCACTGATCATTAAGAATTCTACTTTGATTTTAGTGACTTTGAAATATTGAATTGGATTGTGGGGGTAAGTACTCGAAAAGACAAGAATATTGTCAATTGAAGTTAAACAAAATCCAGACTTTGGTCATTGTTTATGTGTAAATTGGGTTTAATACTAAGTTTAATTGTGCTTTATTTGTTTGAACAGTTAGGAGCGTGCTTAGGCCGAACACTCATGTAGGCAAACTTTAGGATTTTCGACCTACACGTTACATAATTACGGGCTTCAAATTAAGACCGAAGTATGCATTCGCTCGACTTTGGCCAAATAATTTTAATATTAAATAAGGGCTATTAATTATGTATTCGCGCGCGTGACGTGATTTTTAGCTCACTAAACAAAATGAGTACACGTACGCGTGACTCATTTCAAAATAATTCTGTATTTTATGAATAATAAAGTAATTTTGTTACTAAAAGGCTCTAATATTTTTTCAAGAGAATACTCACACTATTGCCCTTTTCGTTCTATTTGTCTCAATGTATGTAAAGAGTATATATCCTAATGTTTCCATTAGTCTTTAAAAAACTATCAACTTTGCATGGCAAAAAAATAATAATAATAATATTAATCTTCAATGTAGAAATTCACGTAAAATTTTGCATAGTAATTTTTGTGCAAATTGCAAGCTTTAATCGAAGATGAAGTAGTAACTATGTATATAGTTTAGTAACTAGTATATAGTTGTGGTGAATTACTTCAAGTATGATAAATTGAATATTGTGTATGTACCTTTTAACTTTAAGAGCAGTTAGTTCATTTTATTTCTTTGTTCAAATTTTACTTTTTACATTTTTTTAGAAAATAATAAAATTATACAAATAAATGTCTCAAATCTGAAAGAGACAAAATAATTGAAATACTCTAAAATGCTAGAAAACTTTAGATGTACTTTAAATATTAGCCCATATGTTCATACCCGAACCTTGGATTAATACGCTTGAATAATAAAAGGATCATGTGCGCATTCCGCGTCTCGATGCCTTTAGATTTAAAATAATTATGTTATAATCATGTGTACATTTCGTACCTTGGTTTGATATTTAATTTCAAAAAAGAATACCTTGTGTGCGTACCGCATCTTGGTGAAAATAATTAATAAAAATACAATAATTAATTAAGTGGTAATAGGCAAACCATAATCAATAAAATATAAGAATATCCAAGAATTGATTTAAGCCAGACATTAATTAATAAAAGCGACCGTGCTAGAACCGCGGGACTCGAGGGGTGCCTTACACCTTCCCCTCGGTCAACAGAATTCCTTACTCAGTCTTCTGTTTTCGTAGACCATAAATAAAGAATCAAACCTTCCTTTTGATAAAGGATTCAAAATAAAAGGTGACTTGAAACACTAAAACTCAATTTCAAGTGGCGACTCTAAATAATAAATAGTCCCTTTTAAAAACGTCATTTTAATTGGAAAAACTCTTCTAACTCAATTTCATAATAGGGTTGCGTGACAAAAAAGATGTGTGACAATAATTCGAGCGTATCAAGAATATCCTATTGAATTTAGTATATTGTAGACGCAAGCGGAACTTGAAAAGAAAGGAGAGAGATAAATATATTTTGGTAAATTCAACTTAGACAAGGAAAAAATTGAAGAGAAAAAAGAGTAAGTAATGAGATGAATAGGGCGCCAAAAAGAAAAGAAAAAATAATATGGAAGTGTGGCTGAAAAGTATGCTAAAGAAAAAACCTTGAATAAACAAAAAGAAACGAAAAATAATAAAAAATAAAAAATCTAGAAAATTTCTGACGTGGTACTGACGGGGAAATGACGTAAAATACTCCAAGGTAGTATTAGTTCCACTTATAATTAGAATGGCGGGCCCGGGGTATAAAGATTACTCATATAATTAAAATGTGTAATTGAGTTTTCGGGACAAGTTTAGAGTGTAACTTCCGCATTTTTTTAAAAATTAAATTCAAATATGGCTGATTTAGCGTCAACTGATGAAGATTGTCTAACTATTTCTTTGCAATGTATAACATTCCTAATCATAATTTTAAATAACAATTCTGTAATCTCCCTTTTTTCTCATCCTCTTATTCCTACAAATTTCTTATGCATAGATGACACCCCCATCTTGCAGTCTCTTTGCTTTGTATTGTTGGTGAACTGAACATGGAGGGATGCTGTCAAATGGGCTTTGGAATGAAGAACTTCATATGCATTAGGATCACTCACAAAGCATTGAAAAGGGACTGTACTGGTGTTTTTTAGTCTAATATAAAAATGGCATTGTGGATGTAAAAAGAAATTGTGTTTCTATCTTTGACTTTCAATGTTGCAAAATATGAATTAAGCTCAAAGGGGAAAAAGAAACACACAACACGTAATAAATAACATCTAGTAAACAAGAAGTGCAATTTAAAATTTTACATCTACTACTCATTTATATCAATGAATTTCCTATTCTAGGGATACTAAAGGCAAAGCTTTTCTATATATATATATATAAAAGTATAGATGACATTATTTCTAATGAAATAAAACAGGTGCAATATACATACGTAATCTTCATCAAAAGAATTGAACAAATAGTATAGACCTGATAGAACCACTTCTACAGAGAGAAGATTAAAGGTCTTTTCTTATGTCATCGTGTAGTGTCGCGTAAAAGAAGTAAAATGGATAGACAATGTATGTAAAGAAAATACGTAAGATGCTGGTAATAACCAGTGTTGTGGAGAGCGTGAAGCGACCCCCTTATTTCACGAGAAGTGAGAAGCGAAGCGCTCGCTTTTTTCAAGTGAAGCGGAATTTTTTAAAATAATTAAAATACGTACTGCATAGACCGGAAAAATTGGGCAGAACTTTCTGAGAAAGAAGCGAAGGTAAAAACATTCGCCGGCGAGCTTTTTGGACGTTTAGAAAGAAAAAGAAAAAGAAGACTGAAAATCAAAAGTGCAGAAGCAGAACATACATGTACTGTTGAAGAAGAAGTTGATGAAGAGGAGAAGAAGAAACCGCTGCTGTTGTTGAAGAAAAACCCTAGTCTCGCTGTTGTTGAAGAAGTCCACACAGTGTTAACGGTTTAGAAACCTCTTTTTTAATAAAATAGGGCTTGGGTTAATTTTAAACATAGAAGCGGTCGCTTCTTTTCGCTTCACCGCTTCTCGCTTTTTACAGAGAAGCAGTCTCTTTTTCATACCAGAGTCGCGAGTCGCTTCTATTACCTGAAGCGCTGCCCTTCATGCCTCGCTTCGCTTCTCGCTTAAAGCGAGGAAGCGAGTGCTTTTTAATCACTGGTAATAACAAATTTGTCTATCATAGTTCCATGTATAGCTTGATAAGTATTTTAAAGAGGATAACTTTAATCCTTGAGAAGTGAGATAAAGAGAATTATCAAAGAGAGAAGCCATACGCTCATACCTATATGTAAGCTAGAGAAGCAGTTTATTCTACTAAGGGATCCCACTGAAATGAAGAATAGCTAAACATATGCTACTTGTTATACACTCCTCAATAGCTTCAAATGGAACAAATAAAAATCTGCAGAAAATTATTTCTAAACTCAAACATAGTAAAAAGGAAGTGGATATTTTAGTCCTGAAAAGAAATGGGGGACCTATGAACAACCTAGCTCCAAGCATACGAAACCTACTTCCAATTATTGTGCGCAACAAAAAATAATTTTTTAAAATTATGGAATACTTTAAGTTAATATCTTTGTTTAAAAAATGGAGTCAACTTGCTTTTCTCCAGTACAACAGCAAGTATAAACAACAAATGCAATCTCAATTTAGAAGAGAGTGACCAACGTTACTTGCTTCTTTTATCAGAACATTCGCGCAAACCGTAATATTGTGAACCTTCATTTTGCAGATATGTAAATTTCAGTTTCATCTATTTCTCGAGGACCACTTGATAACAGATCTGGAAATATCAATCTAATGTAATAATGTTAGATGTACCTTGGTAACTAAATCATCCCTCTGTCATCTCTGTCTGTCTTAATTTTAGAGAAGATTTTCTAGCCCGCCAGCCTATGAAGAACTTCAGGTCTATTAGGAAAGGATGTGATGGAAAATGGTATCAGTTTACCAAAAAAGTTTACTGCTGTATCCTATATCCCGAATTGACTGTTCTTTGCTTATTAATGACATTCTCACATCCGGAATTTAGGATTCTAGGTCAGATTACAAAATCTCAGGAAATGCAATCAGAATTACCACTTTAAAATAAAAATAAACAGATCAATAGTTTGAAACCAAACCCCAATTTCTTGCATCAAAAACTTACCATAGATCGCACAAAGTGAACCAACTTTAAAGTTATGGAGATGAATATAGAATTATAACAGAGAACTATTTACCAAAAGAAAATGATATTAACCAAAATATCAAATCAGTTAAAAATATAATAAAAGAACATATTAGATCAGTTAACAATTAGTTTATATGGAAAGACTCCGATGATTTTATGGATATTTCAAAGGTTTCATGAAACATAATGCTTTTAAATCAAGAAATACATGACAAAAGAATGGAGAAAAGAGTTAGTTCATTAGTTGCTTTGCCAATTTTCATCACCCACTTTATTTTAGTGGTTTAAGCCTTTGATGTGAGAGAAACACGCACTTAAATTAACTTCTAAAAGTAATATTTATGGCTGCAATACCCTCTATTAACATATGGCAGCTGAGAAGGAGACACATTAATTTTTACTTTGCAAACA
Organism: Nicotiana paniculata; assembly: GCA_005239505.1. Classification (NCBI taxonomy): domain Eukaryota; kingdom Viridiplantae; phylum Streptophyta; class Magnoliopsida; order Solanales; family Solanaceae; genus Nicotiana; species Nicotiana paniculata. The sequence goes on from ML319911.1 coordinate 20,176, forward strand.
GAATTTATAAAAATCTAATAACCCTCTTTAACTGGAATATCATGGCATAGATGAACAGAGAAAAGCCGAACACTTTGTAAAAGCAGGCAAAAAATCTCACCTTCTTTTCTGTCATCTCATCTCCATCTTCTTCATCCTCATCTTTCTCAGTAACATCTTTCATATCTTTAGATTGAATCTCCTTGAGCAGCATCGCCAGTAAACCATGGCACTACATGAGAAGTTATTTTGTCCCAAATTGTTGAGCTATAAAAGGAAGAACAAAATATAACATCATATCATTCTTCTAATCCAAAACAGCAATAATTTATGACCCATAAAATAAAATTGAACTTGTTAGGCCAAATATCAAAGTAAAAGTTAATTAATACTAAAGGACTCCACCAAAAAAGAAGAAATTAGCAACACACCCAATATAATAATTTTGTTAATTACAGATCTCTTCAATCTGTAAGAAATTTATTTGACATAGTTATCACATGAAACAAAAAAAACTAATGTATTTATCAAAAAGAATAAATTCAAAGTTGTGGGACCTACAATGTCATTGTTTATATCATAGTCATCACTTTTAGGTACTTATGGCGGTTCGAAAATTTTGAACAAACTTTCACAACTCTCACTCTCAATTACGCGTTAAGCATTTTTTGACCCTTCGTTGGATCCTATTTAAGGATATTCCACGTCAAGCTTTTTCCTACCGTTCGATATTGGTCCTACAATACACCCCACATCAAACAATCAACAAAAAGATTATTAGAAGAGATAGATACAAAGACAACCACGCTTTATCACCAACAAAAATTTGCCCAAAGAGGTAATCTGTGTTTGTTGCAAGAGGTAACTATTTGAGTTTGTAAGAGAGTGTTATAAATTTTGGACTTCTTTCTCAATACGAATCACTCAATAATTTTAGTGGATATTTCCTTTTTTTCTATATACAGTAAAGTTTGCATTTTATGGAATGTTATCTGTTCTTGATATTTATGATGCTTCATCTATGTTGAAATATTCTGTATAGCATTTTATATTGTGCCACTTCCTAAAGAGAGAACCTTCAACTTTCAAACTACAAGGCCCAATGTAAGTGTTGTGTCGCATCTAGTTATAAATTCCACTAAAGTACATACCCCGAGCTTCTTAAATTGAGTTTCAACAAGCCCCCTTCTTGTTATGTTCCTGACTTTGACATTAGCTGAATAATCCAGTTTGACGCTTTGTTGTAGTCTTGTTGTGCTGCCAAATATGTTCTGAAATACAAATTCGTACAATGAGTTTTCAGGCCTTGTATTTATGATAATAACTTGTCCTAAATTCAATTAAATGTTTGATCCAAAGAGCCATATCTATGTAAATTCAGAAGGATCTCATTGTTTAAACGCATAATAGATATGAATCTTTTTTTTGGTCATAAGAAGCGTAGAGCACTATATAACAATAAAGTTTGCCAACATCTGCTTGACATGGTGCTGATCAGAACTCTTTTTTCAAGGCACTTCAAACAAAAGAGGGGCTTACCTCATTTACAAAGAGCATTTATGCTAGCACTCTTGAACAAATATTTTGTTGCTTTAACAATTCTGCAATGCTGCCACAAGGAAAAAATTAAAACAACTGAAAACCAAAACATGACAAATTGTGCTGCAACCATAGGAAGGAATCACAGATCAAAGAGAACAAATGGTGCCCAACGATGTTAGTCTTTTAGTTTCTTTATTTCCTAAATAGATTTTGTATTTCGCTTTATTCATGCGTACCAATTCACTGTTAATAGGCACTTCAAAGAACCCATTCATCCTCAAAACATGCACCTAAGTATCTATATCTAAACATAGCAACGATTGACATGCATGCACAAGTTTTTAGATACTCAAACAAAATTCAGAATGGGAAAACAGAATAAAACTCACCAGAAATCAGAATATGGAATCACCAACATACTGGAATCAAGATGGAAAATTTTTCCACGAACCCACAAGCTAAGACCAAACACAGGAGAAAGAAGGAAATAACATAGTAGGGATTAAGGAAAATTAGACGAAAAAGAAGAGAAAGGTGTAAGGGGCTATTGGGAAAGGAAACAAACCCAAATTAGCACCCATTAGAAACTAAAAGGTGGAGTTGGCACTCAAATTTAGTGGAAACCCAAAGCTTCACAAAAATGTAGGCTTTTAGCCTCCATTTGTTGTTTGGCAGGGGAGAGTTGTCGAAGAAATGGACAGGAAACCTGAAAATAAGTGGAAGCCAGTTGTTTTTAACTTATCGAAATGACGATTTTACCCTTCGTCGTCCAGAC
>MDKI01137933.1:0-15794 GCA_005239505.1 Nicotiana paniculata
GAGTGCGTCTAGTAAATTATCATAATTACTTGAGAGAGATTTATGATAGATAGAGAGTTCATGGTTGATAGAGACAACTAATCAATATAAGAAGTATACGAGAAGTAAGTTCACCAACGGGGGAAACCATAACCTTAGACCTTTATCATTATTATTTAAAACACATTGTTAGTAATTGCTAGTTATTATTATTGCCAGTAGAATTAGTAGAACATCACCAATTTATATTAAAAAGTCTTAAGAGAATTGATTGAGTAAAAGTTGCGTATTCTAAAGACTTGATTGATACGTAAATTCCCTGTGGGATCGACTCTGGGCATAATACCCCGGATTATATTTGCAACACCCGTTTAGTCTTTTATTAGACATAGTTGAGCGTGATCATGTATCCACTCCCGTTGGTGATTCTGTAGTAGTAGACCGGATTTATCGGTCTTGCATAATCACATTCTGTGGGTTCGAGACTAGAGCGGACCTCCTATTGCTCGATATGATTGATTTTGAGATTATCCTGGGCATGGATTAGCTATCCCCTCATCATGCCATCTTGGATTTCCATGCCAAGACAGTTACTTTGTCCATACCTGAGTTGCCTAGGCTGGAGTGGAGAGTTTCCTCGGTTAGCGCAGCCAAGAGTTATTTCCTTCCTGAAGGCTCGACATATGGTCGAGAAGGGTCGTTTGGAGTATCTTGCCTACGTGCAAGACACCACCGCCAAGTCTTCGACGATTGATTCAGTGCCCGGTGTTTGAGAGTTTGCTGATGTATTCCCTTTAGAACTTCCAGGCATGCCTCCGGATCGTGATATTGATTTTTGCATTGATTTAACTCTAGATACTCAGCCCATTTCCATTCCCCGATACCGTATGGCTCCGAAGGAGTTGAAGGAGCAGCTAGAGAAGTTGTTGTCTAAGGGGTTTATCAGACCGAGTGTATCACCGTGGGGTGCTCCAATTCTATTTGTGAAGAAGAAGGATGGGTCCATGTGAATGTGTATTGATTACCGCCAGCTGAACAGGGTCACCATCAAGTATCCACTGCCGCGCATTGATGATTTGTTCGACCAACTGCAGGGTGCCAGGGTATTTTCTAAGATAGACTTGAGATCGGGCTATCATCAGTTGAAGATTCAGGCCTCAGATGACTCCTTTGGCTTGACTAATGCTCCAGCAACATTTATGGATTTGGTGAATAGGGTGTTCAGGCCGTATATTTATTCTTTTGTCATCGCCTTCATTGATGGCATCTTGATTTACTCATGTAGCCTGGGAGAAACAGAAGCTTTATGCTAAGTTCTCCAAATGTGAGTTTTGGTTGGATTCCGTGGCATTCTTGGGACATGTAGTATCCGGAGAGGGTATCAAGGTTGATCCTAAGAAGATTGAGGCAGTTCAGGGTTGGCCACGTCCTACTACAGCTACAGAGATCATGAGCTTCTTGGGTCTAGCAGGCTACTATCAGCAATTTGTGGAGGGCTTTTCATCCATTGCAGCCCCATTGACTAGATTAACTCAGAAGAATGCTCCATTCCGATGGTCCGACGAGTGTGAGGTGAGCTTTCAGAAGCTCAAGGCGGCATTGACCTCAGCACCAGTTCTGGTACTGCCTTCCGGTTTTGGGATGTATACAGTGTATTGCGATGCTTCACGTGTCGGCTCGGGGTGTGTGTTGATGCAGGAAGGGAGAGTTATTGCTTATGCTTCGCGCCAGCTGAAGGTCCATGAGAAGAATTATCCGGTGCACGATTTGGAGTTGGCCGCGATTGTTCATGCTCTTAAGATTTGGAGGCATCACTTGTATGGGGTGTCTTGTGAGGTTTATGCAGACCACCGCAGCTTGCAGTACTTGTTCAAGCAGAGGGATCTTAATTTGAGGTAGCGCAAGTGGCTTGAAGGGATTTTTATATCACCATCCTTTATCATCCGGGTGAGGAGAATGTAATAGCAGATGCTTTGAGCAGGAAGGCTGAGAGTATGGGTAGTTTGGCTTTCATTGCAGTAGAGGAGAGACCCCTGGCCTTAGGCATTCAGTCCTGGCTAATCGCTTGGTGAGGTTAGATCTTTCAGAGCCTCATCGAGTTCTTGCACATGTAGTTGCTCAGTCTTCATTATTGGGAGAGATTAAGGCTCGGCAATATGATGGTCCACGCTTGGCAGAGCTATGGGAGATGGTGGTTCAGGGTGGTGCCAAAGAGGTTACTATTAGCAAGGATTGTGTTCTGAGATTTTAGGATCGGTTGTGTATTCCTAATGTTATAGCTTGAGGCAGAGGATTCTAGAGGAGGCACATAGTTCGTGGTATTCTGTTCATCCTGGTGCTACGAAGATGTATCGTGATCGGAAGCAACATTTCTGGTGGAGGCGAATGAAGGACATTGTGGAGTATGTGGTTAGGTGTCCTAACTGCCAGCAGGTTAAGTATGAGCATCAGACTCCAGGAGGCCTACTTCAGCAGATGCCCATTCCTGAGTGGAAGTGGGGGCGCATCACTATGGACTTCGTGGTTGGCTTGCCTCAGACCTGGCGGAAGGTTGACGCGGTTTGGGTCATTGTGGATAGATTGACCAAATTGGCGATTCTATTTCCGGTGTGTACTACTTATATTTCTGGGAGGCTGGCCTAGAATTACATTCGAGAGCTAGTCCGGTTGCATGGTGTGCTGGTGTCTATTGTATCAGATCGAGGTCCTCAGTTCACATCGCACTTCTAGAGAGCATTCTATAGAGAGATGGGTACTCAGATAGGCCTCAACACATCATTTCATCCGCAGACTGATGGTCAGTCGGAGCGTTCAGTTCAGATACTGGAGGACATGATCAGAGCATGTGTGATTGATCTTGGGGGTCAGTGGGACTAGTTCTTGCCTTTGGCCGACTTTGCTTACAATAACAGTTATCAGTCCAGCATTGAGATGGCTCCATTCGAGGCTTTATTTGGTCGGCTATGTCGTTCTCCTATCGGGTGGTTCGAGCCTGGCGAGGCTAAGTTATATGGCACGGACCTGGTGAGAGATGCCTTGGAGAAGGTGAAGCTGATTCAGGAGAGGCTCCGCACAGCACAATCCAGATAGAAGAGCTATGCGGATCAGAGGGCACGTGATGTGTCATTTATGGAAGGATATAAGGTTCTGCTGAAGGTTTTGCCGACGAAGGGAATTATGAGATTCGGGAAGAAGGGCAAGCTGAGCCCGAGGTTTATAGGTCCTTTTGAGGTATTGAGGCGTGTTGGAGAGGTGGCCTATGAACTTCCTCTACCTCCCCACTTATCGGGAGTCCATCGGGTCTTTCATGTATCCATGCTCCGGAGATATCACGCTGACTTCTCGCACGTGGTTGATTTAAGTACTATTCAGTTAGATGAGAGGCTGGGTTATGAGGAGGAGCCAGTTGCCATCATTGACAGACAGGATCTCCAGTTGAGATCTAAGAGAGTTTCACTCGTGAAGGTTCAGTGGCAGGGCCATCCAGTTGAGGAGGCGACTTGGGAGTTCGAGGAGGACATGTGGAGCCGTTATCCCCATCTTTTCTCAAACTCAGGTTCACTTCTATGTCCGTTCGAGGACGAATGTTTGTTTAAGAGGTGGAGATTGTGATGACCCAAACGTTCATCTGGTGTAAACCTAGATAAAGATGCGTTCCGAGGCTCCGAAGGCCTCAGTTAATCTCACCTTGATATGCGTGCGTAGCCCGGGCATGTAGCCTGGAAGATTTTATAAGAAAACTTGATGACAAAAAAACTGAAATTTCTAATAATTTATTTGATAAAGTCGACTTTGGTCAACATTTTTGGTAAACGGACCCAGACCCGTGATTCGACGGTCCCGGAGGGTCCGTAGGAAAATATGGGACTTGGGTGTATGCCCGGAATCAAATTCCGAGGTCCCAAGGTCGAGAAATGAATTTTTGAAGAAAAATTGTTTTCTAAAAAATATAAAGGTTTTTGAAAAGGGTATTTAATGAGAAAACTGTGTTACCGGGCTTGTATATTGGTTCCGGAGCCCAGGGCAGGTCAAATATGATTATTAGTTGTTGCCTGTAAAGTTTGATGTCATTCCGAGTGGCGTAGGTCGGGTTGGTGCATTGAAACCGAATTCTAAAACTTGAAATTTCCTAAGTTCGATTCTAGGGGTTTTGAAGGATGATTCTTAGTTTTAACGTTGTTTAGGGTGTTCCAAATCCTCGAGCGAGTTTGTAATAGGATTTAGGAATTGTTGTTATAATTTTACGGTGGCTCGAGTGGGCCCAGGGGCCTCCCGGACCCCGAACGGGCCAAAAACCAGCTATTCCAACTGCTGGTGCACCAGGTCTGGTGTGACCGCAGGTGCGGTCCCCAGATCGCAGGTGCGATTCCGCCCCTGCGATCCACCCATCGCAGGTGCGGTCCCAGGCTATTTGGCCATTTTCCGCAGGTGCGACCACTTGGCCGCAGGTGCGGTCCAAGTGGTCGGAGGTGCGAAATGACTGAAGCAGAACCTTTAAATTTATACAGGACTTCGGCTCATTTCCTCCATTCTTCTTCACCTTGGGCGATTTTCGAGAGCTTTTCAAAAGGAGTTTCACCTAGCAACTAAATGTATGTAATCTTCCACCTTATGTTAGTTTATTACATCACAACCTAGGCAGATTAACATCAAATTAGTGATAAATCATGGGTTAGAGCCAAGACCTAGGGTTGATGACCTTTTTTTTATTATTATTATTTTTTTTTTATAGAAATTTCACTACTTTTCTTCCATGAAATCACATAAAAACTATATAATGATGATCCTCAGGCTATGGGTGAGTGTTTATTTTTGAGAATTTCCGTAATCCGAGCGTGTGGGCCCGGGGGTGTATTTGGGAATATCTTCAAGAAAGATAAATAGGCTAGACTAGTAAGAGAATTTCATACTTTTGAGTGTATATTGACTTATTTATATAATATTTGACTAGTTTCGAGTCCTCGAGTGTAGAGTTTGGAGGTTCGGGCACGTTCTTGACCCGGGAAGTAGGTTCTACGCGGGGTGAGTCTCTTTTCTAACCTTGTAAGAGGGAATTGTCCCCATAGGTAATTATAAATGATTGAATTGTCCTTATTTGCGGGGGCTACGCACGCACGAAGTAACGAGAGTCCGTGCGTAGCTACTACTATGCTATGTCGTGTAGTCTTTAGGACTCACAAGCATGCTTATATGCCTTATATGTACCCCTGCATGTATTTATATTAAAATATTGATGTTTCCTTGAGAAAATGTATACGAGCACTCGTGTCGCATGTATGATCCGTGAGCAGGGTAGCCTTATATTATGTTAACCGCGTCGCACGATCGATTCGCGAGCGGGGTAATAGATGCATCTATGGTTCGAGCCGTTCGACCCTTCGGCAGTGCACATTTATATTGTCACGTTGCTTCAGCCGTATGCCTCAGCATACTATATGCTATGTATTTGACTGAGAGTTCTTATTAATAATGTCAAATGAATTTTTCTATGTGGTAGGGGGTTTGGACTTGTATTAACTGTTGTTATTTGACACTTGCGGTAGGTGGTAGTTCATATACATGATATTCCATGTCTACTTGATTTACGAAATTGTTAATCCTGATTAAACCTGTTTAATTATATTATTGATAAGGACCCTAGTGAGTATTACGTCCAGCTCTCGTCACTACTTCTTCGAGTTTAGACGGGATACTCATTGGGTACATATTTGTTTATATGTAATCATGCTACGCTTTTGTACTTAATTGTACAGGTTCTGAGGCTGGTACATCTGGTTATCATACCGGAGCGCGATCTTGAGAGTACTTACTGGGCTAGACTACACGGTGAGCTGCTCTTCCTGGCATTCCTCAGCTTCACTGTGGAGTTCCTGTTATTTTGGATATTTTGTCTACCCCCCTTTCAGACAAATCGTATATTATTTTGTCTACTTTGTACATTCCCCTAGTCGCCTGTGGACTTGTGACACCAGGTCTTGGTACGCGTAGTTGGTTTAATATTTTGGCTACATTACACATATCGGCAAAAGATCTTTTGAGTTCATTTAATCAAATTGCATCGCTTGGCTGTTTTCTTTAAATGATTTCTTTTTAAATAAAAAAAAACTGTCAAGAACTTAAATATTTAAATAAGTAAAGAAATCTCGCTAGTAATTTATGTTGGATTGCCCGACACCGGTGTTGGGCGCCATCACGATCTGAGTTGGAATTTGGGTCATGACACCTTCAACCCTAGGTGGAATCCACCGAGTCGCTGAAATAAGTGATAGAAGAAGGATCAATAACGATATGGAATGATCTTTAACGGAAGAAAAGACAAATGGTGAACTTATGAGTGAGGTTCCATAGTTCCAGAAAGGATGAAGCCGTAGCCGGAATGATGTCACTAGACCAACTGGAAACAAACCATTCCATCCACCCATGGTCGTTGTCATCATCCATGCGGGATAACAGAGCATGGTGGCTGTGCTTGCTGAAATTTTTCATTCTCCCACTGAAAGATATTGGGGGAATATCGATTTATCAATCGAGCTAGGGTTAGATCTTCTCCCGTCTCCTGTCACAGACGCCAAAGACAAGAGACTGTTCTGCACACAAAAGGACTTACCTATTCCAAGTACATCTAGTTGTGGATGCAGAACTCCACGATGACGGAGTCAAGCTCCTCACTCAAAGAGAATAGTCCAAAGGTGAAGAGATATGTGTAAAAATATGTGAAAACCTTCCTAGGTAAGGTTATTCACTCTGCCATGTCGGGTGCAATAATGTCTATATCTTGACAGTGGCAGTCTTCCTTCACAAAAAAAATACTGGAAGGACAGATGGAAGAAGGATATATGCTAACGGCCCATGTACGAGGGTGAGTATAAGGATACTTCTCTTCAAAGTATTTGGTAGTGACAAGACTCTTTGGGATAATGGAGCTCACTGTAGGAGGAGCAGTGTCATCAGCTTTACCTTTGTTATTTGAAGAACTAGGGTTTTTGGAAGAAGAGGCCAATTTTTATTAGAAAGGAGGGTAGGGTTTTCTCTCAAGAAGAAGGTTAAAGACAAAGCACAAGTTGAGTAAAAAGAGTTTGAGAAAGTATAGAGAATTATGAAGTGTAAATGAAGAGGTTTGATGCGTATAAGTAATGGTAAAAAATAGGCAGCTAAATCGTGGCCATAATTACCTTGATAATCGGCAAAAGTGCTACTAAATTGCGGGATGGCGTGTGTCGGGGCATTAAATATGGAGAGACGTGCGTCAATCAACTGTCTGAATATTTTCGGAGGGAATTAGGACATTTCCCGCCAAAAAAGGTATTTATACCAACTTCCCGGTGACACAAAGTTATGCCACTAGAAAGCAGGGGGACTATATTTATGGGGTAAAATATGTTCATATTTGATGATCGCATGAGAAAGAGGCACGTGGAATCGAAGGTAGAAGATAGCTAAACCTGGAGGCAATGATCTCGCTTGTCAACGGAGAGAATAATACTCATAATGACAAAATTAATGCCGCCATCCGATAGCATTCAATGAAGAATATTCTACAACATTAAGCATGATCCGCTATAGAGAACATGACATTCATTGCTCACCGTTACACATCCTTCAATGGCCCTCATAATTATCATTAAAGAGGACCTTAATCCTAGGATTTGTTCCCTAGGTGCAGATATAAATAATGAGCTCTACTATCATTGTAAATGACAAGAATTTTCTGACAAGCATACACTATATTATATCAAAATCTCAATAGCATTCTATTTTCTTGCTTATTTGTATTGTTCTTATCACTCTCGGTAGCTCTACGCCCAAAACCAAGATATCTGCCATCTATTTCAATTTTAAGGCTAAGTCTTATATTTCTGTCTAATTCATCTATTATTTTTGGATCAAATTAATTCACTTGTATATAAACCACCTACAAATTCAGTTGTACCATTTTACGGGTAAACAATGATGCGAGGTGGTTTTAACACGATCCTGGAAGTTTGGTGATATACTCTGGAGTCTAAAGGTTTCTAGTTGAGTAGGTCCAAGACATAATACTTGAAGTACAAGTTCAATGAGGGGACCGATGAAGGGGACGTGGGTGTGAACCTCGATATACTAAGAGAGATAGTTTCAAGTACCTTCGGTTTGTTATCCAAGAAAATCCGGAGATTGACTAAGATGTTAATCATCGTATTGGATCGGGTCGGTGAAATAGAGGCTCGCTTTCGATTTTATATGATAAGAATATGCCAACTAAACTTAAAGGTAAGTTCTACATAATAACTGATACACCGATTATTTTGTATGGAGCAAAGTGTTCGCCAGTTAAGAACTCAGACATCCAGAAGACAAAAAAAGGAGAAATGAGGGTGTTGAAATGGATATGCAGACATACCAGGATTGATAAGATTATGAATAAAAATATTCAATCACGACCCGAAAGCCTTCCATAGGAGTCGTGATGGCACCTAGTCTCTAAGACTATGTAAGCTTATCACATACAATTTCAATATAAACATAACAACTTAAGAATTTAACAAAATATTGCAAAATCATGATACTACTGCCAACATGAGTACAATAAGAATCTTCCCAAAACCCGGTAATACTGAGTCATAAGCTTTACAAGGATTACATAACAACTCTCAAAGTGTATATCATTGTTTGGAATACATAAACAATATAAAATACTAAAGAGGATGAATCTGAGGCCTGCGGGCGGAACAACAAGGATACCTAGAAGTATTCGGCAATCTATGGCACCTCCTAATGGCCAACTCGAGTTGAGGTACCTGGGGTTGCTCATTGTGCAGAAACATAGTATGAGTATACCACAGTCGGTACACAGGAAGTATCAAGACTAACCTCGGTGGGGTAGTGACGAGGTTCAAGTCATGATACTCACTAGTCAAAATACCGTGGACAATATAATCAAGGAAAACTAGCAATAATGTGCAGAATGGGCCAAATATTAACAATCTCGAAGAACGTGTATCAAAACCTAATATGGAATAACCCTTCTTGCCAACATAATATCAAATAAGAGTGGGGGCATATGATAGCACGAAAAAGCTGACAACTCATAAAAACACAAGGTGAATCATTTAAGGAAAACAAAAGTATGATTAAAACATCAACCTCACTCCAACACATGAGCAACACCAAAGGAACACCCCAAAATATCACGTAACATTATCAACAATGCCACCCTTATGTTGTCGCGTGCGCATCATAATGAAATATTCCCCGAGTCAAAAACGTTTACCTAATAGCTATGTTTGAATCCCCTCCAAATATTGCTTCCCACAGCGTCTAAGGCTCAAAATGTGATAAAATAAGAATAAGTCCAAAAATTCCATTTAGTAATCCAGCTGCAGATGCCGCATTAGGTTCCCAAATGCAACACAAGCGTTGCAAATGCGAAGCCTGCCCATTCCTATGAATGTTGCAAATGTGACTAAGGTTCCGCAAATGCGAACCCTACAGGCATCAGAATTGTGAGGAAAAGATCGGAAATGCGGCCTGCCTATATCCAGCTCCATATGAGAAAAATGAGGCTGGCTTCACAAATGTGAAGCTTACCACCCCCAGTGCTCCTTCGCAATTGCAATTAAATCCCTCGGAAATGCGGTCACTACAAATGCGAATTGGTGCTCTCATTTGCGAGACCTGCAACACCAGCCAAGAATTAATAATCTGAAATTCAACTCAAATGGTCCGAAACACGTCCGAAACTCACCTGAACCCCCGGGGTTACACACCAAACATCCAGACAAATATAAAAATGTCATACGAACTCCCTCGCAAACTCAAAACACCAAAATAACATCCGAAATCATGAATCAAACATCAAAACACATAGAAATTACAATGAAACTCAAGGACTCCAAAAATCACAACCAAGCATCTGCTTCCTACTAAACCAACTTGGAATGACACCATACTCTGCACACAAGTTTCAAATGAAAAAATGGTCCTATTCCAAGTCCCGAAATCAAAATTTGAACCCGATAGCCACAAAGTCAACCAATGGTCATACTTAGGAAATTTCTAAACCTTAAAATTGCCAACTTTCGGCAAAAAAAAGTCAAGTCATCCAACAAAACCTCTGAATTAAATTCAAGGCATATGTCTAAGTCCAAGATCACCATAAGAACTTATTGGGACCATCAAAATATCTATTTGGAGTTAGTGTCATAAAAGTCAAACCTTGGTCGACTATTTCGACCAAAGCTTACAAACTTGGAACCAAGTGTTTCAAATCAACCCAAAACCTCCCTGGAACCCAACCAATCATCCCCGTGAGTGACATAACCACAAATACATATACATGAAGCTTCAAAAGGGGAACTAGTCTCAAATACATAAAATAACCGGTCGGATCATTTCATATTCGGATCAGGGTGCGAGTGGACCTAATGGAGGACAAGATGCAGCAAGTGAGCCTTAGATGACTAGGAGAGGTGATTAGACAGGATATGGCATTGCTTTAGCTTACCAAGGTCATGACCCTTGATAAGAATGTATTGAGGTCGAGAACCATGGTATAAGGCTAGTAGGTATCTGAGAATGTCTCTTTCCCGTACCAGTAGTATTTGTGTGAGTTTTGTATTATATTATTGTTAGATCTCTATTACAACATGATGTTCCTTTCGTTTTGTTTTCATATTATCTTGTTATTATTAGTGCTTTCTTTTTATCCTTTCTTGAGCCGGGGTTCTATCAGGAATGGTCTCTCTACCTTCAAGGGTAAGGGTAAGGTCTGCATAAACACTACCCTCCCCAAAATTCCACTAGTGAGATTATACTCGGTTTGTTTTTCTCGTATAAAATCAAATACCTCCCTTGAGGGATACTAAATTTGTATCGTTGTATTCCTGGAATTTTACTTCCACTCTTAGAATACAAGGGACCTGTCGCACCCCCTTTTTCCCTTTTTGCGGAGTCTGCGTTTCGACATGCTTTGGGACAACTTGTTTCCTTTTGGGAAAGGGGTATGGAAATTGAAGATTCGCCACCTAAAGGATTTAAGGTGCGTTAGGACACCTAATTCAAGTACTAATGAAACCAGTTTACATTACCAGAGATTGGGTAAGGGCTTGAAATTACCTTGAGGGGAAGGTGTTAGGCACCCCTCGAGGTCCACAACGGTGGGTCCCGGCCAAACTTGTTTTATGAATTAGTCATTAAGAAAGTAAATCAGTTTAAGCACACATATGGATTACAAAAAATGGGAATAAATGGGTCCTAGGTTTATTAGCCTATAGGATCATATCTGTGCAATACTCGGTAAACCTTCCTCAACTAGAGGGGTTACACGTAGCATTAGCGCACTGGGTATAATATCCTTTACTACCCAATTACCCTCGCCTTGGTGGTTATATAAGCGATTCTAATTAAATGTACTCTATGCGTGCATTACCCGTCCCTTTCTTATGGCCCTGGAGGTGTTTAAGACCTCTAGTGAAGGTAGTTCTAGACTCTCCTAAAGTGCTTAAAAGGAGAAAATATAAGAGACAATTAATACAAGTAGGACTGTCAGGTAAAGGAACAATTAAGGGGGCTCACATTTACCTCCACAAATAAGCAGTCAATTGCACGTCTCAAATAACAGCATTTCAGATACTTTAAGAGTCCTAAAGCAGGATATCTAGGTGAGCATTACAAATAGAATATATGCAACATTGTGTTAAGGCAAGGCAGTGGAGACTTAATCAGTTTGCCTATTGATTTTAGGACTTGCTGAATCTGAGCAGTTCACAAATAGTTAAGCAAAGCATAGTTTTACAACTTGCAAGATATCAATTATCCTACAGGCTTTCCTAGGCGTGGATCCGAGATGTCCTATAAATATGATATCTAATTGTTAATCAAAGTCTTAATACTAACAAGCAATTTTAAACAAGGAGTTTGAGTTCATTATGTCTTATAGGCATCCTGTCTAGGTGCTGAACATTACAGAACTGATTTTATACATTTATCTCTGTAAACATGTTATCTAGGTGTTGGGACTGCTTTTAAATTTACTCTTATAGACATGGTTGCTACTGATTTTATGCGATATATGCATGGTATTTATGCGAGTGCAATAAAAGTCCTAAAGTATGGTTTCTAATGCACATAAGAGAATGATCATGGTTTTTTAGACAGAGTTAATAGCCCCAATGTGCCAGAGTTCGGAGGAATCTCATGGATTCCTAGGCAGTACACACACTGGAGGGGCATAATCCTAAGTATTTTAAGAGTAGGAGTGGGAGTGCTTGAAAGAGTAGGAATAATTATAAGAAAACAGATCAGAAGTGAAACCAATTTAGAAGTGAACATAGTTAGAAGTGAAAATAGTTTGGGAGTGAAAATGGTTTAGAAGTGAAAACATATTAGGATTGAAAACAATTTAGTAATATTCTACAAAAGGTTCAGCAAACAACAACAAGTAGGAAACACAATCACAATGTTTCACACAAAGCTTCATATTGCCCAAACTCAACTAAGTTCATTAGTCAACCTTAGATGAGCATATAGCATGCTGAGAACAAACAATTACACAAAAAAGGGAGCAGGAGTTGGGAACACAAGATCCTGAATCAGGAGCACATAGAAACAAGGTGTTAGGGAAGCATGCTAGTCAGGACCATAGAACAGGCATGGGGTAGATAACAATTCGCTAGGAAATATTGATTTAGGGTCTAGACAGGAATCACTCAAGTTTAATAGTCATACATAACTATAGAGGTAAGCATACTAAGTCAAAGCAATAGACATGGAAACATAAAAGTTTAATGTAAAAGTAGTCATGCTAATCAGTTCATAGAGAAGACAGAATTGATCACACCAATTGAGGTTAATGGAAAGTGAGAGTCTTAGACATCAAATGTAAACATGCTGGCTTAAAGCAATAGACAGGGAATGTTGAAACTTAAACACAAAAGTAAGTTTGTTGGTTTAGAGCAATAAACATGAAAGATTAAAACTTCAACAAAAGGTAAACATGCTAATTAGGGTGACATACAAGAAAGAATGAAACTTAAACAAGCTGATCAAAGCAATAAATATGAAATAATACAGAATTAACTACATAAGTAATTAGACTAGAGACATGGACTTAACAAAAATAGAGCAACAGAGATCATACAGGTTCATAATTCATTATGACATTAGGAATAGGAACATATACCAGTTGAAGGAAAGAAAATAGAAGATGAAAGGTATGCAGGGTTCAATAGTCTAGCCTTGGCTTTCAGCCCGCTAAAGAAGCAATGGGCACAAGTAGCAGAGAGATGAGAGCAAAGTATATGTGTGAGTGTGTGTTTTTGTGAACTATTGTTCGTGTCTTGAAGAAGCAGAATGAGAGTATATGTATAGCACTTAAGGAGTAAAACAAATAAAGTAAAGAGGAAATCACAGTTTGTAAATCAATTAAAATCAATCAGCCAATTATGAAATCAATTCCTATAGAGAAATCCGGAAAAGACCCCCTAAATTGGGGAGAATCAGTTAACGGTCAGAACTGGGGCTCAACTAAGGGAAGAAATCAATATCATACCATATAGGGAGTCAATCAATTCCCCAAACTATACGATAATCTAATTAAGGCAAATAAAATTAATCAAGGTCATAAATAAGGAAATAAGTAAAAATCCCAAGAATACCGGTTCTAACAGGAAATAGTTATTCAAATCCTAAATAGAATCAGTAAATACAACCGGTTCACAGAAATAAACATAATAACGGAAAAAATTGAAGAAATTAGTGTCACAAATAAAAACATCTAGGGTTTAAGCATATACGCAAAAATTAATCAAACATGTAAAGAGATAGTCAGATTCAACACTTGAAAGAAAAAAACCTTTTGAAGCAAATCTGGGACGATCCTTAATTTCAGAAAGAGTAAATAAAATCGAAGCAATTAACTAAACAAAATATTTTCGAGGGAAAACACTAAATAATGCTCGAATGAGCTGGTGTATTAAGGGGTTTGGGCTGGTATATAGTGGGTTAGGTCCGAAAAATTAAAGGAATTAAAAGGGATATTTTTTAAATACCCAATCAATTAATAAATAATTTGTAAAAATAATTAACATATTGTAAAAAATGATTTTCATGCATAAAAATATTTTAAATTAATTATTCAACATTTTAAAAATACAACAAACCATTTTCTGGTAAAGTAATATAATAATGCATGCATAAGCTATAATTGCAAAGTTATTGCAGTTGTAAGCCAAAAATATAAATGTGGCCATTTGTGAAATAATTAGGCTTAGTATAAATATAAATAGTAGAATTAAGTCATAAATTTGTTATAAAATCATTAGTATTTCAATTAATGATTATTTATATAATAAAAATACTGAAATATTAATTAAAAATCCTTGAAAATGCAGAAATTATAAAAAAATATTAATTAATGCCAATGCATTGTTTTGAAGGCATATATATATTTTAAAAAAATATTATAGAGAAAAATTGGGTATCAATAGGACCATTAACAATTCCTTTTACCATCTGAACTTAGAAGTTCCAACAGGAAGGAACTAGGCAACATATTCACTGTACCACGCAACCTAGAGAATTAAAATCTCAATATGGTAGTTGTATACGGTATAAACCGAGCTAATTTGTTGTGTGGAAGATCGGGGATGAAATATAATGGATCAAAGATCGACCCTAGATTCTATCGAACTAGGCACGAGGATAGACCATGCGTCTTCAAGATTATCGAGTCCGTAGCTTCGGAACTAACCCCGACTCCGAACCTACTCGAGAAGTCATTATTGAATCAAAATAACGGAAGGATGAAATATCTGTAACCAGTAGAATATCATGGCGGGAATCTTGATACGTATTAACGAAACCGATTAATTAGCGAAACATGAAATCTTTTACCTTACGTAGAGTTGTACCTAAAGTAGGACTCCTATACTATATAAATGAGGTGTGATTATTTTGTAAAACACATTGTAACAAGCATCCTAAGACAATAAACTGTTACTGCTAGTTATTATTATCTTATTACTCTACTCCGACACCGATTGTAGCTTTTGTGACTCGAGGGTGATCAACCTTCAAGGCCAAGATTTTTCGACTTATGTGGTTTGCATTTACTCCTTTTTATCATTAATTTCAATATAATCTGATTTCTCTATTGTTTATCAACTTATATCACGTATCCTTAAAACCGCATATAAATTCAATTGTTATCCATTTTTGAGGGTAAACAGTTTGACGCCCACCGTGGGGCTAAGGATAATAATGATTATTTGATACAAATCTTCATATCACATAGTGCTTTACACTTCCTCTTTGAATTGTCTTTGAATCCAGGATAATATACAAAAATTTCAAATTCTCAATCACCGCCTTTGCACGTTGACAACGAGTCTGGTCACCAAGATGAAAATAACAACATAGCACCCGGTAAAGAGATACCATCTGCTGATCCCGCTGGAATTCCGATCGCAGATCCGATGGATGCTAATTCACATGTGGCTATTGATCTATGATCACGCTCAACTATGTCTTAAAAAAAGACTAAACGGGCGTTGCAAATATAATCTGGGGTATTAAGCCCAGAGTCGATCCCACAGGGAGTTAACGTATCAAGCAAGCTGTCAGAATACTAAACTTTCACTTGGTGTTGTTTAAACTACTACAACTGAATGAAAATATTAAAACTAAAGATTAACTAAAATAAGGTGTAAACAATTGTAATAAAGGTCTAAGGTTACGGTTTCACTCGTTGGTGAACTTCCTTCTCGGATACTTGTTATAGTTTAGATTAGTTGTCTCTATCAATCATAAACACTCTATCTACCATAAATCTCTCTCAA